>JAPYYM010000055.1:0-15625 GCA_028534135.1 Potos flavus
GTACATAAACAATGAATCTTGTAACACTGAAAAAATAAAATAAAAGTATTTGGGGAAAAAAAACCAAAAAAACAACAACAAAAAAACAACAACAACAACAAAAAAAAAAAAAAAAAGAAGAAGAAGCCTATCACCTAAGAAATTTCAATAAAATGACCTGAGCTAACAACTGGTCAATCAGCTACTTACTGGACAGTTTTCAATAAATGCCTCTTGATATTAAAAAAAAAAAAAAAAAAGTTAATATCTAGGCAATCAAATGTGGACAAAAAGACAGAAAAAAAAGAATATATCTTTCAATATCCATAACTCATAAGTAGTGCCACTTTTGTAGAATTTCTGACATCATCTGCATTTCATTTTAGTGTAAGATACATTTTGTTGCTGAATGAAAATTTCTAATGTATGTATAGTCAAATCTATTACTGGCTTAACATATATCATCCATTGAAATGATATCTATTTCAGTAATATTAAAATACTTAATCATATATTAGGGTACTTTATTTCTTTAGGTTTTATTTTAATTTTGTTTTAAGAATACTTAAAAATACAGAATATTATGTTTTGTCATTTTTTCTTTAAGATTTATTTTTATATTTTAGAGAGGGACAGTGTGGGGGGCAGGCAGAGGGAGAGAGAGAATCTCAAACAGACCCCCCACTGAGTGCAGAGCCCGACTTGGGGCTCAATCCCACAGCGCCAAGATCATGACCCCGGGCCGAAACCAAGAGTCAGCCACTCAACTGACATCGTCATCCAGGCACTCCTGTTATTTTTTCTATTGTAATTTTTTCATGATCTCAGACAATTTTTTCTCAAAAAATTTGTGCTTTTTACAGCATAGGAAATATAGTCAATAATATTACAATAATGTGTTGGTGACAGATGGTAACTATGCTTATCATGGTGAGCATTTCACAATGTATATAATTGTCAAATTGCTATATTGTACACCTGACACTAATATAATATTGTATGTCAACTATACTTCAATAAAAAATTATACTTTTCATAGTGAATACTTTTTAGAGGAAAATATAATTTAGTTCATCAAGATTAATTTACATGCAATTTATTAGACATTCTCTATTGCATTAGGCATTCTCTATTGCATAAAACAAAGTATAGTAATATTTTAGTTGCTTTTCTTTCTTCAGAAAAGAGGAGCCCTCATAATTACAAATTTATGTATTGAGTGGAAAGTGAAAAGAAGTCATCAACTGCAGCACATACAATAGGTAGATCAAATTTGCTTTCATATCGTGGGAGATAGAGCAAAGGCAAAAATTTTGTCATAACAGTCGAGTATATTAGCAACTTTACTTGGATAACTATGGGAAGTATAATTTGTTTTTCACTGTTGAACAGTCCGTAAATCTTTTTGAGCATTAAAGCTTGTTTCTTAGGAAATATTTCTATAAAGATATCTATTTTCAAAAAAAAAAAATGATCTCTAACTCTGTCCATTTGAAACTAAAAGCAAATTAGCCTAAGCTATCGATGAGAATGTAATTACTTATGAGATAATAGAGTTTTCTCACGTGTTAAAATACTGAGATTTAGCAGTTTTAGTTTAGAAGGACTTTCATAAACACCATTCATTCAACTAATATTTCAGATAGAGTCTAGCACAAGCAAGGTAAAGTTCTAGGTATTAAATAAAAGGTTGATAAGTCATAAATGATTCTTCAAGGAAAAACAACTTTGGGGGATGATATAGGGAGGGAGACAATAGACAACATGCAATTTTATAATGCACTGCATTAAGTTCTTTGGGCAATTAGGGCAAGTATGAAGGTCAATGTACAAACTCAATGTGAAGACATTAATATTACCATCTTTTTATATTTCAGTTTATTTCTACTGTGTTTGGGAGAATCTTTAGGTCATCTTTTCAGGACCCTACAGGCCCACAAAATAAAATTATGTCATCATTCCAGAATAGTATATTTCCATGGCACAGTGTGAGGGATAGTGATTCATCCATTCTCCCACTCAATGCGGGTCACTCCAGCTTGCATATTACACTAGTTTCTTTGTATCATTCATAGCTGAGGCATGGGCATTTTTGAGGTACTGTGGATTGTTTAAATATACATTTAAAACTATAAATTTTCTCAAACACTGGAAAAATATTTGCGACCTTGAGTTAAGCAAAGACTTTGGAGATATGACAATAAAAGCTAACCCATAGAAGAAAAAAATAACAAATTGTACTTTTAACTATTCAGCTCTTTTCCTCTCTGAAAGACGTTGTTAAGAGAATGCAACCAAAAGCCACAGACAGGGATAAAATATTATAAATCACATTTCTGAGAAGACTTGTAAGTACACACCAAAATCAATGATAAGAAAAAAGATAATAAACTGGGTAAAAGATCTAAACAAACACATTGTCAAAAAAGATATGTGGATGACAGAGAAATGTAAGAAAAGATGCTCAACATAATTTATCATTAGAAAAATTATAAATTAAAATCAAAGTAAATACAACTTCATACATGTTGAAATGCCAAAAAACAAAAGTTTCCAATACATTTTGTTAAATAAAAGAAGGCTTCCAGTTATAGAATGAATATGTCATGGGAATAAAAGGCACAGCACAAGGAATACAGTGAATGATATTTTCATAGCGATGTTTAGAGATAGATGGTAGCTACACTTGTGGTGAACATAGCATAAGGCATAAACTTGTTGAATCACTATTTTGTGTACATGAAACTAATGTAACATTGGGTATCAACTATACTCAAATAAAAATAAAATAATAATAAAGAAGCTAAACACAAAAGGCAATATATCATATAGTTCTATTTATATGACATTCTGGAAAAGACAAAACTATAAGGATGAAAAAGAAATTAATGGTTTCCAGAGATTGGGCAAGAAAGGAAATATTAACCACAAAAAAGAGACACAAGAGAATTATTGAGGTAATGGAACTGTTTTGTATCACGATTGTTTGGTGGATTTATGACCCTTCACATGGCAAAATTTACAAATTTATAGACCATGGAGATGGAATTTTATTGTATATAATTTTTTTAAATAACCATGCAGGATATTGGAGAAAACTGAAATGAAATATAGAATTATAACAAATAACTATTTTATATAATTTTGTAATTATTACTACACTATAAGAGGTGGATATAACCCAAGTTACACTGGAAAACAACATTTTGAATAGATAATATAACACAAAAGACAAAGAAGACTGTACAAAAGCTTGTCTTCTGAGAGGGTGGAGTATAATGGCATTCCAGATATTGTCTTCTAAATAACTTTCTCGAATAAAATGAACAAGAACTCCTTGGAGAAGCAATTAATTCTAGGGTTCAGAGAGAAAAAGTTCACAATGATCCCTGAGAATATTGTGATGCCAAAATAAGGAAGTGCACAATAGCAGGTCTGAATCACTTCCAATGGACTAATTTGAAACAATTCATCACAAACAACAAAATAATGATAGTGTTTCTTTAGAACCCATAAAATAAAGTATCATGAACTCATACTGGTATAAATAAGTAATAAAATAAATAAATGATTAAGAAGGGACAACTCTTCCCTACTGAAGAATTTAAATTATTGAATGTGGAATGAATGAAGGAGATGAAAATTTATCCTAAGAAAACCACAGTAATAACTGTTTCAGACAAGATTCACCCAAAATGCAAACTTTAGTTGTTAAAATTTTAAGAGAAATAGAATATCTTCATGAACACAAACTATCTCCCCCACGATATATGTTAATTACTATAAAGAAAATAGTAACTATATAGTGAAGAAAATTGAAAGACCATTTTAAACAATGATTGAGGCTAACATGACTAGTAACAAGACACCTTGATCCCATATAACCTCAATATAATAACACTGAGGGCACATCATTTGTGTGGTGTACTTGCTTAAAAATGCAAGCCTCAATCTACATGAGAAAACAGGCAAATCCAAATAGAAGAAATTCTACAAAATAACTGACACATAGACTTGAAAAATGTCAAAGTCATGAAACACATACCGAAGAACTGTCACGGATTGGAGGATACTAAGAAAACATGACAACTAAATGCAATGTGAAATCCTAGATTGAATCCAAGAAAAGAAAAGGACATTAATGGCAAAACTCGTAAAATGCAAGTAAAGTCTATAGGTTAGTGGAATTGTACCAATGTCAATTTCTTAATTTTAATAATTGCATTATGACTAAAGAAGATATAAATATTAGGGGACACTAGGTTAATTGGAATACCTAGCATTATTGTGATAGTAATTTCATTGAGGAGACACTTATATGAATATATGGAATATATACATATATAATCATCAATATACCAATTATATATAATATAATCATACATAAAATACATATATATATATATAAACTAATAATATGTATATTAGGAAAGACGACAAAGAAGAATAGATTTCTTAAGTATTTACAAGGCAAAAACTATGAGGGTTTTTCATCTACGTAATGATATAGAGGGAGAGAGCGGATAATATTAAAATTTATTTTCTGATTTCAGGCTTCAGCATATGGAATATACGCTGCTGATATTAACAATTATAGGTAAAAGAACATTAGCTACATATTAAGAAAGGAAAAGGAAGTCAATACCAGAGATGTTGTATTCAAGGTACCTGTGGGACATCTAAATATACTAAATAAGTTAGATGTTCCAGGCTGAATAATACCACTGTAAAAGTAAGATGTGAAAAATGTAGAGAGTAGTTTTACCATCCTCACACAACTACAAAGTATCGGAACAGTTTCTCCTTTCTGCTTCATTTGTGGTTGTTATTAAATGATAATTACCTACAGAATAAGGTACTAAGTGAAAATATAGATGAATAGGACATTTTCAGTGATGAACTGTTCACCTAGAATCAATGGAATCCCCATAGAATCTGTCCGAAATATAAGCAATAAGATATGCAGAGCAAAGTATATTATTATTATAGTCATGTTAGACCTAAAGAATAAATAATACACGATCAAAAATAAAAGTCTAGGGGAGCCTGGGTGCCTCAGTGGGTTAAAGCCTTTGCCTTCGGCTCAGGTCATGATCTCAGGGTCCTGGGATCAAGCCCCACATGGGGCTCTCTGCTCAGCAAGGAGCCTGCTTCCCCCCCCCCCCGCCTTCCTCTCTGCCTACTTGTGATCTCTCTCTCTGTCAAATAAATAAAATCTTAAAAAAAAAGTCTAATGAAATGATAATAAATGAGAAAATAAAGTTTCTGTAAGTTTATTTTTTTTTGGATGAAGTGTATTTATTACCAAATAGGAATAAAAGCATCACACTATTGTCATAAATCTGGGGTACTTTTCTCTGTCATCAGGAGACACCAATGATTTCTTGTACAAATGACACACACCAGTCATATATATCTGACTGCAGGACCAGTCAGCCCTACCTGGGGGTTAGGCAAGAGAAATCCCCATGAAGTGGTAGCACCGAATTCTACAGACAAGGAAACATGCAGTGCTGCTTGTAAGAATTGAGAGGTTTTCCTCTGTGGTCAGGAGCACGATAGTATGCCCACTCTCACCACTGTTATTTAACATGGTACTGCAAGTCCTAGCTATAGCAATCACACAACGAAAAGAAATAAAAGCAAAGAAGAAATAAAAATTTCACTATTTGCAGACAACTTGAAAACCCTAAACATCCCACCGAAAAATGACTAGAACTGATACACAAATTCAGTAAAGTCACAGCATACAAAATTATGTACAGAAATCTGTTGCATTTCTATACACTAATAATGAAGCAGCAGAATGAGAAATCAAGGAATTAATTGCATTTATGATTGTACCAAAAATCATGATACCTAGGATAAACCTAACCAAAGAGATGAAAGACATGTATTCTGAAAACTATAAAACTCTGATGAAGAAATTGAAGACACAAAGAAATGCAAAGATATTCCACACTCATGGATTGGAAGAACAAATATTGTTAAAATGTCTACATTACCCAAAGCAATCTACACATTTAATGCAATCTCTATCAAAATACCAAGAGCATTTTTCACAGACTAGAACAAACAATCCTAAAATTTGTATGGATCCACAAAATACCCCCAAATAATGAAAGTAACCTTGAAAAAGAAAAGCAAAGCTGGAGATATCACAATTCTAGACATCAAGTTATATTACAAAGCTGTATTGATCAAAAGAGTATGGCACTGGCACAAAAATAGGCACATAGATCAATGGAACAGAAGAGAAAACCCAGAAATGAACCCACAACTGCATGCTCAATTAATATTTGACAAAGAAGGAAAGAATATCCAATGGGAGAAAAACAGTCTCAACAAATGGTGTTGGGAAAACTGGACAACAACATTGAAAAGAATGAAACTGAAACATTCAAACTGAAACTGGACCACTTTATTACACTACACACAAAAATAAACTCAAAATGGATTAAAAACCTAAGTATGAGACAGGAAACCATTTAAATCCTAGAGAAGAGCACAGGCAGTAACCTCTTGGACATCAACCATAGCAACTTGTTACTGGATATATCTCCTTAGGCAAGGGAAACAAAAGCAAAAAGAAACTATTGGGACTTCATCAAAATCAAAAGCTTCTGCCCAGTGAAGGATACAATCAACAAAACTAAAAGGCATGGGAGAAGATATTTGCAAAGGACATCTGATAAAAGGTTAGTATCCAAAATATATAAAGAATTTATCAAACTCAACACTCAAAAAAACAAATAATTCAGTTAAAAAATTGGCAGAAGACGTGAATAGACATTTTTTTCAAAGATATACAGATCTCCAACAGACACATGAAAAGATGCTAAACATCAGTCATCATCAGGGAAATGCAAATCATAGCTATAATGAGACATCACCTCACACTTAGTAGAATGGCTAAAATCAACAACACAAGAAACAACAGATCTTGGTGAGGAAAGGAACCCTCATGCACTATTGCTGAGGGTGCAAAGTGGAGCAGCCACTCTAAAACAGTATGGAGTTTTCTCAAAAAGTTAAAAATAGAACTACCCTATGATCCAGCAATTGCACTGCTAGGTACTTACCCAAAGAATACAAAAATTCTAATTCGAAGGGATACATGCATCACAATATTTATAGCAGCATTATGGAATTATGGAATTATGGAAACACCCCAAATATCCATCAACTGTTGAATAGATAAAGAAGATGTGGTAGAGAGTATTATGCTAAGCAAAACAAGTCAGTCAGAGAAAGATAAATACCATATGATTTCACTCATATTTGGAATTTAAGAAACAAAACAATCATTAGGGAAAAAAGAGAGAGGCAAACCAAGAAATGGACTCTATAGAGAAGTAACTGATGGTTACCAGAGGGGAGGTGGTGGGAGGATGGGTTAAATAGGTGATCGGGATTACAGAGTGCACTTGTGATGAGCACCAGGTCTTGTATGGAAATGTTGAATCCCACTAAATTGTATACCTAAAACTAATATTACACTGTATGTTAACTAATCAAAAAAAAAAAAAAAAAAGATGTGAGGCTCTGGGACCTAATCTCTTCTGAAACTGTATTTATAAAAAACAGTAATGGTTCAACAGCCTCATATTCTGAAAACTCATTTCAGAAGTGACAAAATTACTTATAAAACCCATTAATGCTAATTAATTAAGTCTTGCATATAGATTTCTTTTTTCACTCCAGCTTTTTTTGAGTATAATTGACAAATAAAATGATATATATTTAAAGTGTATAATGTGATAATTTGATATACACATACTTTGTGAAATCATCAAATCAGGTTAATTAACACATCCACACCTCATACAGTTATCTCTCTCTTTTTGGTGGTGAGAGCATTTCAGATTTATTTTTTAGCAAATTTCAAGTATACAATACAGTATTTTTAACTATAGTTAACATACTGTACATTAGATTAACTTATTCACTATATACATGAGACTTAGACATTTCTTGTCCAGTATCTCCCCATCTTCTCCACCACCTGGACTGGTAACCACATTCTACTTTCTATTTCTTTGAATTCAACTTTTTTTTTTTTTTTAGATTCCACATATAAGTGATATAATATAGTATTTAACTTTTTCTGCCTGATTAGTTTCATTTGACATAAGACCTCCAGTTTCATCCATGTTGCTGCAAATGATGGAATTACAACTTTCTCTTGGTTGAATAATATTTCATTGTATATTACAGTGTTGCCACAATTATCAACATAGCAGAAAGATGTAGTAATATAATCTCAGTCATTGTTAAAAATTTGGGTATGTTTGGGGAGAATACATAATCTTAGTGAATGCTTCAAGATTTGTTCATTTTATTGGAACTCTATCAACATGGCCACATGTATTGATAATATTCCTAATGAAGGCTAAGGCCTCTTGTCTAAAAAATTAGACAGATGTGTCTCATTTTTACAATTTATTTTCATTTCCTTAAAAATATGTTTCCATTTGGGAAACATTTTTCCTACTTTTATTGAGCTATGATATAATAAATATTTTACTTCCCTCTGAACATTTATAAGAAATGACCATCAAAATCAATTACTGTAATATACCACATCATGTGACAAAAGTCACATGAGGATCTCAATAGTCAGAAAAAAATTAACCAACTTTAACACCTCTTCATGATAAAAACCCTCAATAATTGGGAATAGGAGACTTCATCAGTGTGATAACATCTATAAAAAACCCCCACACTAAACATATTTAATGGTGAAAGACTAAATACCTTCCTCCTAAAATCAGGAATAAGACAGTATATCTCCTCTTACTACTTGTATTCAACATTGCTCTAAAAGTTTCAGTCAGAGTGATCAGGCAGGAAATAAATTAAAAAGCATCCAAATTGGAAAAGAAGAAATAAAATTAAAAAAAAATCATATTTGCAGATGACATAATCCTGTGTATAGATAATTCTAAGGAATCCATAAAAATTAGTAGAGATTAATAAACAAGTTCAGCAAGGTTGCAGAATACATGCTTAAAATACAAAATCAGTTGTTTATATCTACTAGCAGTAAGCAAACTGAAAAGGAAATTAAGAAAATTTCATTTACAATAGACCAAAAAATAAAATACTTAGAAATAAATTTAGCAAAAGGCATGCAAAACTTATACTCTGAAAACTGCACAATACTGTGGAAAGAAATTAAAAGATAGTTAGATAAAAATGTACACCAAATTCATTGAGCAGAAGACAATATTATGAAATAACGATACTCCACAAATTGACATACAGATTCAATGCAATCCTCACCAAAATCCCAGCTGATTTCTTTGTAGAAACTGACAAGCTAATGCTAAAATTCATATGAAAAGTCAAGAGAGGGGCGCCTGGGTGGCTTAGAGGGTTAAAGCCTCTGCTTTTGGCTCAGGTCATGATCTCAGGGTCCTGGGATCCAGCCGCATCCAGCCCTCTGCTCAGCAGGGAGCCTGCTTCCCCCCCCACCCTCTCTCTCTGCCTGCCTCTCTGCCTACTTGTGATCTCTCTCTGTCATATACATAAAAACAAAATCTTTCAAAAAAAAAAAAGAAAAGTCAAGAGATCCAGAATAGCCAAAACAACCTTGAAAAAAGAAAGACAAAGGAGAAAAACAAATATTTCTTATTACAAAACTTACTACGAAGCTACAGTAATCAAACAGTGAGGAATTTGGATAAGAATAAGCATATAGATCAATGGAATAAGACTGAGTGTCCACAATAAACCCTTGTATTTTGGGGTAGTTGATTTTCAAGAAAGGTCCCATGACAGTTAAATGGGGGTAGGAATAGTCTTTTCAATGTTTCTGGGACAAATGGGAAAAAATCACAGGAATGAGATAGTGTACCATTATCTCATATGAAAATTAACTCCAAATTTACTGAAGACTTTTAAATGTAAGAGGTTAGCTATGAAATAGTAGAAGAAAATGTGTGTGTGTGTGTGTGTGTGTAAATCTTCAGGATCTTGGATTAAATCATAGTTTCTTGTATATGACAACAAAAGAATGAACTAGAAAAGGAAGAAAAAGTTAAATGAATAATATCAAAAGGAAAGCTTTTTTTATTCTAATAAAACCATCAAGAAAGTCAAAGGATAATCCACATAGTGGGTGAATACTTTTGAAAATCATGTATCTTATAAAAGATTTGTATTGAGAATATTTAAAAAACAGTTACGACTCCACAATAAAGAGACCAATAACTCAATTAAAAATAGACCAAGGATCTGAAGAGACATTTCTTCCAAGAAGATGCACAAATGACTAATAAACACTTGAAGTAATGCACATTATCATTAACCATTAAGCACAAGCACTTCAAAGCTACAATGAAACACAATTCACAACCATATTCTATGTTAAATAGAATAAAAAAGACGGATAATAACAAGTTTTGGCCAAGATGTGGAGGAATTGGAATCCTTATGCAGGTGGTGGGAGTGTGAAATGATGTGGCTACTTGGGAAAATAATTTAATGATTCTTAAAATGGTTAATCATAGAGTTACCATGTGATCCAGCAATTTCACTCCTAGGTATATATCTAAAAGAAATGAAAACATATTTCCCACAAAAACTTTTACATTAATTTTCATAACAGCATTATCAAAAATTGGCAACAACCCAAATGCCCATCAACTGGCAAAAAAATAAGTGAAACGTGGTATGTTCACACAATGGAATATTATTCAACAGTACAAGTAAATTGGGTACTGATACATGCTATAACATGAATGAACCTTGAAAGCACTATGCTAAGTGAAAGCCACTCATGGAGAGCCACATATAAGTCCATTTATATCAAACATCTAGAATAGGCAGATTCATGGGGACAGAAAGTACATTAGTGTTGTCTAGGGCTGGGAGACAGGTGGACTAGGGTGGACAGGTAAGGTATGCAGGCTTTTGGGAAGGTAATGAAAATGTTCTAAAGTTGATTGTGATGATGAGTACATTACAAAGATATTAAAAGGATTGAAGTGTATGCTTTAAACGGGTGAATTGTTTAGCACGTGAATTGTATATCGATAAATCTTTTTAAAAATAATATTCAAGTGCTAAGTATGACAAATGATATCCCCAGTCCTGGGAAGACTCAGACTGCACAAAGTGGGGAATATATCGTCAATGCGAAGAGAACTTACTGCAATTCTGTTCAAGCTTATTTTTGTCAATTGGGAATAGGGTTAAAAGTTGCCAAATTTTCCAAGTTTACTTAAAAGAAAAAAATCAGAAAGTCCTAAGGTTAATGTAAACTCTTCCAATGTAAAATATTGAAAACTAATTCAACATTGGCCAAACAACACATTTGAAGTCAAAGATCCATCGCTCAAGTAATCATTTCACAACACGGTGTAATTTCTGGTATACTAATGTCTCTCACAATGTTTGTGATTACAGGGCAATGTAAGCTCAATATTAATTTATTCATGCTATCAGTATGATTTAGGTATCTCTTATAATAGTAACCATCAATATTTATGGAACCCTTACAATGTTCCAGGCCTGAATATTAACTCATTTGTACATCAATTCTATTAGTTAGACTTTATTATCATCCCCATTTTACAGATGAAAAATGTGTACTCCAAGAAGTTAAATTACGTGGCTGAAGTCCCACAGTTATAGCTGCTGAACTGGGATTTAAAAACAAGCATCTGATGTCAAAAACTCTTCACAGTTATGCTATACAGCTCCTTTCTGTGTTCAGCCTCTTCGGGCCAGGATCCCTGCTTTTAAGTCCCTTGGAATCTACTAGAGAGAAGATACATGACAATTCCAGTCCAATGTGGTGTGTGCACTAAAGAAATACAACCATAGAACAGAAAGGGAAGCACCTTAACTTACGTGCAATGGTTGACAATTTAGGGGATATTTTTGACGCACAAAGGAATTTGCCAGAATGAAAAAGAGGAATAAATTATTTGAAGTAGAGAATGCTCAGAATGTGCAAAAAGATTAAGTCAGAAAGTTACTTAGGAACTGTAATTATCATGATGTAACATAGAGAATGATGGCAATGCACTTGGAAATCTGATGAGTGATAGTTGCGGACAAATGACAAAAGAAGTAATTAAGTTGTAAGTGGTGAAGAGCCTTTGAAGATTTGTGTTTTAGAAGAAACACGATGGCATTTAGGGTAGAGGCTGATTTGGAAAGAAAGCAAGACAATCATTTAAAAAGTGACTACAATGGTACTGGCAAAAGATGATAAACATTGATAGAATAGTAAAAACTTAGCTTTGTTTTTCAGTGTGTGCTTAACTGGTTAGTGATGTGATGGTGTGTGTGTGTGTTTTCCTAATTATTTGCTGTTCACACATTTAAGATCTTAGAAAAGTATGTGAAACTATCAAATATTGGTTATTTATACTGCATTTATAACACATATAATCTCTAAATTAAATTGAAAAGGTATAAGTACTTTCATAGAACAATAGTAAGAAAATGAACAGAAATGTTGATTTTAGATACTGAAGCAAATACAATAATTACTAACGTAGATAAGAATATAATGATGCCATTCTAACTTAAATTTCACACTTCTACTGACAAGACAATTTTCTCCCTCACCAGTGGAAGGACTTCAGATCACAACGTGAAATTTTGTGAAATGTATAAACCTTGTGAAAGTAAACCAGAATGAACACACAGAAATACAATTTAGAGTATACTCATTGGAAGCTTGATTCATAACCTGTTAAATGGCTTCATATTCCTCTTTATATAACATATATTACTGGGAATAGAACACCTAGTATGTAAAATTTTTGGTGAACAACATGTTTCTAAAACATCTGCGGCATTTTAATTACATGTCCTTCTTTGTAAATCTTTAGGATTCCATTATGGGCTGGCATGGAACAAAAATGCAGGTTTTTTTTTTTTTTTCTTTGCAAAAGGAAAACAGTGCCACCTAATGTTAACTATCACTAGTAATACATGTGGAAGTTTACATAATCATGCAGAAAAAAATGATCTTTCAAACGATTTTCTTAAAATAATTTTATGATTAAATTACAAATTGAGATTTATATGAAAGGAAAACAAAATCTATATTTCACGCTATGCTTGGTAAAACATAAAATAAATTTTCTGACATTTTCTTCAAGCCCTTCATTTAACTTTTAACTTACTTGAATTACTAAATAAAGCATTCTTTGAGGGTGCGTATTTGTATTAGGTACTTTGCATTATATGTTGCACTAACAAAGAGGTGTTTAATAAATACTTACTGGTTTGAATTCTCCTACATAAAAACTATTTGATTTCTAAATGGAGGTAAAATAATAAAATTAAGAAAATAAGGGAATACATATTTAATAGTTTATAGTTATAAACATAATGTATAATCATTATAAAAGACTTGAAAAAATTCCAGAGTAGAAGGAGATATAATTGGCTTCATCAGCCACAAATACTCTTTTTTGTTTTTTGTTTTTTTTTACTCTAGACTATTTCCTTAGAAGGTTTGTTTTACTGTTCTTTTTATGATCATAAATTATTAAAAAAATTTAAATCGATTTGCTTTTTTTAAATCTAACTTTCCTAAATATTTGTATTTCATTTTTAAATTTCCAAACCTTGGCAAAATAAGTCAATCAGAGAAAGACAATTATCATATGATCTCTCTGATATGAAGAATTTGAAAGGCAGGCCCGGGGCTCGTTGGGGGTGGGGGGGAAATGAAACAAGATGGGATCAGGAGAGAGACAAACCATAAGAGACTTCTAAACTCACAAAACAAACTGAGGGTGGCTGGGAGTAGGGAGGTAGGCTTAGGGTGTCTGGGTTATGGACATTGGGGAGGGTATGTGCTATGGTAAGTGCTGTGAAATGTATAAACCTGATGATTCACAGACATGTACCCTGGGACAAATAATACACTGTATGTTAATTAAAAAATTAAAAAAATAAATTTCCAAACCTTAAATTAATGTTTCTATCATATTTATTCAAATGGAATAGTATCATTTACTTAACCAATTTACTATTTTTGGTATTAGGATGCATCATATTTTAGCACAATATAAAATTTTTAAAATAATAAAATTTAAATAATGTTATGGTGTATATCTTTGCCATATATTCTTTTAACAATATATTTTTAAGATTATATCTTTATGCCAAAAGGAAAGAATTCCCGTAATTTCATAAAGTTGTAATATCCTTGTAACTTTTTATTTTATATGATTTTTAAAAGTTAGAAAAATATCAATAAAAAGGTATACTTATTTTAATATTAAGAAATCCAGAATCCCAAAATTATCATTAGTTATGAGAGTCTAAATTAGAACCCAAACCTTTGTGTATTAATTTACTACTATCCTGCTATGTATTAAAATATGTTTTAAAGAAAACATTACTTTTCTGTTTTTATTTATGCTTATGTGACTGAAAATCATTCTTTAATTTTTTTATAGAAATTAACTTTATGGTCTCCATTTAAATGTAATTTGATTCCCTGTCATTCCTTTAACATAGTAAAACAGATTTAAGTTAGCACGTGAGAAACACAAATGCCTACAAGTGCTCAGATTAAGGAAATGTGATAATCCATTTTCCTACGGAAATTGATAAATTTCCTATGAATTTCGTATGGAATTCCTTTTCCTATGGAATTGATAAAACAGTATTTATTGAAGTATAATGTAGATACAGCAGCATGCACTTATCACAAATACACAGCTAGATGAATTTCACAAAGTCAATATGCACATTTAACCAGAAACCAGTCCAAACAGCTCTCCAGAGCTCCTTCTCATCTCCCATGTTTATACTTCCCCTCAGTCACTATGCCACCTCTGCCCTGCCCCCCACTTCAAAACAAAGATAACCACTCTTTTGACTTTTAACGCCACAGATGGTCAATTTATAAGTAGAATTCTACAATTTGTATATATGTGTGGTGGGCTTCTATTACTCAAAAATATCTAAGCTTTATCCATGTTGATGTATGTAGCTGCTGTGTGTCATTATCGTTGGTCTGTAACAATGGTCTCTAACATTCTAAAGTTTTACTTTAACACAGGTATGCCCATTTATGTATTTTTTGTGGTTACTTTTGCACTACAGAAATGTTGTAAAGTTCTGAAAGAGACTATATGTCTTCATACATCCTAAATATTTTACTCTCTGACCTTCCAGAAGAAAAAAATTGATGACCCCTGATCTACTCTACATGTAATCAACATTTAGTTTGTTTCTAGCTTAGAGCTTTTTTTTTAAGTTTTTATTTATTTATTTGAGAGAGAGAGAGAGCAGGAGCAGGGGGAGGAGCAAAGGAGAGGGAGAGAAGGGAATCCCTGCTGAGCGCAGAGCCCAAGTGGGGCTGGATTCCAGGACCCTGAGATCATGACCTGCGCTGAAGTCAGATGATTAAACAACTGATCCACTCAGGTGCCCCTAGCTTGGAGCTTTTAAGTGTAGTGCTGCCTATGAACATTGAAAATGTATTTTGGTAAGTATTGAAAATGTATTTTGGTAAGAATATAAACGTATTTCTACAAGAGTTTAGATCGAGGACTAGAATCCTAGTTCAGTGGATCTGAACATGGTTACTTTCAAATGATATTGGTAAAAAGTTTTTTTTTTCAAATGAGTTTACCAGTTTACCTTAGTGTTCCAATTAATC
>JAPYYM010000550.1:0-14540 GCA_028534135.1 Potos flavus
GAGCAAAACAAGAAGGGAACTTACTTCAGGAAGGCCACCGCCGAGAAGGCAGTGGAGTACGACTCAAAGATGGTCTCCAAATTGCTGGACGTGCTTCCAGGTCTGAATAAAGAAAATATAGAACAAAGGGTTGTGGTACATGCCGACGGGTGGCCGAGCTCAGGCCTGTCACCGTATTGGTGTCAGGCATGTGGGGTCTTGCTGGCTCAGGACAGGCCCTATTGTTTGAGAGTGTAGTTTCCTTTCCCTTCCTGGGATGCCGGGCCTACCCGGGCCTTCTGCCTGAGCTAAACGATAAGCTAGCAAGAAGAACCGAATCAATTACAAAGTACAGACTAAGGTCGAAATGTAGACAGTTGAAGGCACTACTGGGTCCTCTTTCCATTTCACGATATATATGTATATTTACTTTTTAAAACTTGGGTGACTGCTAGATATTCGGAAATGGAAAACAGGTGCCGAATGGGTTGGCTCTCGAAGCTGTCACGGAGCAAGATGCCCTGTCCCCTTTTTGGGGAGTAAGAATTCCTGTCCCTTACAAGGTTGTTCCACCTGCACTAAGAATCAAATTGACATGAGACGGATTAAATTTTAAGGACAGGCAAAATGAGGTATACATGTGATTCTGAACTAAGGAGAAGGGGGTAGGGATCTGAGATTTATATAAATTTATAAAAATATAAAATTTAATAGCACACATATGGGGAATCCACAAACATTGCAAATTCCAAAGTCAGGCAGGCAAAATGAAGTATATATGTCATTCTGAACCAAGAAGTAGGAGTAGGAGTGTGGGATTTCAAGATAAAGAAATGCACTTGACAGAGTACTAAGGAGGGCAGGTGTTTGGTAAAGAGTTTCCGGACAGCTGTCCCCACTCCCCACCAGAATGTGCCACTTTGGCGTATGGATTATTTTGAGCTGAAAGCACTTGAGACCCTATGGTCTCAAGAGAAATGTTCGTCCCTCACTTAACCACACAGAAGAATCTAAATTGAAGGTCTTTTCCAGAATAAAGGTTATTAACAAATAAATTTTCTCTGAGTGACTCACCTCTACGGTAGGGCAAATGTCTACCAAACATCTGCTTTTCCTATTGCCCTGTGAATTACATTCCTTTTCTCTGAAATCTCAGATCCCTACCCCCTTCTCCTTAGTTCAGAATCACATATATACCTCATTTTGCCTGTCCTTAAAATTTCCATGTCTATGTAGATTCCTTTTACATATGCCATTAACTTTGATTTTCTTTTGTTAATCTGTCTCATGTCCATTTGATTCTCAGTCCAGCTAGAAGGACCCTGGAAGAGGACATGAATTCTTGCTCCCCGACATTGGTAATTAGATGTCTGCTCTGCCAACAAATGGATCACTCAGGTAAAATTTATCTCCTGCAACAACCCTTGCTTCGGAAAGGGCCCCCAATTTAGATTCCTCTCTGTAGTTAAGGCAGGAGCAAAAGTTTCTCTTGGGCCCATGGGGTCTTGATTGCCTTCGACTCCAAATAACCCACATGCCAATGTGGCACATTCTGGTGGGGCCTGTCCTGACCCCTTTCAGGCACAGAATTTAATGAGAAAGACAGAAAGAAAGAAAGGCACCAAGCATACAATCTTTGCGATGTAGTTTTGGATGTTGGTGAGAGAGCCGGTGGCCAAGAAAGAATTCTCGAGGGGTCTTCAGTGCAAAAAGAGATGATTTTACTGAAACACAGGTATGGGACCAATGGCGAGGAAGAGTTGCTGGTAGCGAGGATGGTAGTGAGGAGGGGTCGATTCTACACCATGGAGTTGGAGGAAGTGAGGACGAAAGAAGGTGTCCAAAAGGATTTTCATTACGCTAAAGAAGACTCTCAGGATACTGGAGACGTTGCTATTGTCAAGTTAAGGTTGTTCTTCTCTCTAGCAAAGCATTAATGTTAAGACTGCTGGGAGTTTCCTGGAGGAATAGCACACACATCCCACCCAGGAGTGTGGTGGCAGAGAGGTTGTGGGGTATCAGCGTCTGCTTTGTCCTTAGCTTGCCTTCTGCTCCCTTATTCTTTGCTTCCATATACCTGATTTGGGGTGTCAGCCGAACGTTAGTACCTACCGTTGAGATGTGGGAGGAGCAGTGAGCCAAACCTGTGACCTGCTCCGATCTGCTCACTAGGGGAGAGCCCAGGGCGGGGCCAGACCTGCAGAAGCTTCAGAGGAGAGCATTCTGGGTGCAGCTGGGAGGCAGAGGGCTCTCGGCTTCTGATCTCCCTGCCTATGCGGTATTCCCAGTTCTGTCTTCCTACATTTGCCTAGCAGAAGCTTTGTATGATTGTATTCTCCTTAAGCCAATTCCCTGTCCATTCCGTAACACAAAGCAATAAGCAATTTAACATAAACACACAGAGATTTCTGGGACAATACTATTAGAAACTAAAGTTGAC
Organism: Potos flavus; assembly: GCA_028534135.1. Classification (NCBI taxonomy): domain Eukaryota; kingdom Metazoa; phylum Chordata; class Mammalia; order Carnivora; family Procyonidae; genus Potos; species Potos flavus. The sequence continues at coordinate 2,420 of JAPYYM010000550.1, forward strand.
CCTTGAAAGACGTGGGTTTGAAGTGCATGTGTCTACTTGCACAGAGATTTTTTTTTGGATAAAGACCGTAGAGGACTGTGAATGTGTTTTCCTTATGATTTTCTTAATATTTCTCTAGTTTACTTTTTTTTTTTAAGATTTTATTTATGTATTTGACAGAGAGAGTGAGAGAGGGAACACAAGCAGGGAGAGCGGGAGAGGGAGAAGCAGGCTTCCTGAGGAGTAGGGAGCCCAATGCAGGGCTCGATCCCAGGACCCCGGGATCATGACCTGAGCCGAAGGCAGACGCTTAACGACTGAGCCACCCAGGTGTCCCTCTAGTTTACTTTTATTGTAAGACTATTATATATCTATCTATATCTATATCTAAATATATAGAAGTATATAGATATGGCTATAGATATAGTCAATTACATACTGACTCTCTATATATCTATAGCCATATCTATATACTTCTATATATTTAGATATAGATATATAGAGAGAGTCAGTATGTAATTGACTATGTTATTGATAAGGTTTCCAGTCAGAAGCTGTCTGTTAAAGAGTTAAGTTTTTGGGGTGTCAAAGCGATACATGGATTTTCAACTGCATACCATTTGCTCTGGACTAAAAATGTCCGGAGGGTGGGGACCATGGCTCTTCATCTCTGTTTTCCTAATGACCAAGTTCAATAGAAACAATCACTTTTTCTATCGGTTTGCATCTCTAAGCCTCCTCAGTGTTCATCACAGTAGCTATAAACACATTCCGATCATGAGAAAAATATCAGACAAATTCATTTTTAGAGATAAAAAACACCTGGGCCAGCCTTCTCAAACCTGTCAAGGTTATGAAATTTAGGAAAAATTTGTGAAATTGATACAGAGCAAAGGATATTGCAGGGATACGATGAATATAAAATGCTATTTTGGATCGCATCCTTGTAGATGATGGATAGTTGGAAGGCAGGCAGTCAGGGACAAGGAGACCCACCTTACGAGGAAACCGCCCTTACAAGGATTTTATACTGCCCTGGAAAGAGCCCTCTACCCTTTCCCATGTGATAGATAGGTGACAGATGACAGGCTCAGGGAAGGTTAATCAGATTAAAACAGCCCTCCAAATCAACTTATAAAAACCCCTACACTTAGAAAGTTTCAGTGGCAATCCTCTTGGGTTCCCTCCCTCTTCTGGAACTTTTTACTGTCCCTTTGCTATCGCTCAATAAACCTTGCTTTGCTGCCCACCACTCTGTCTGTCTACCTCTTCATTCTTTGAAGTGGGGTGACCAAGAACCATGGGCACCAGTGAAGAAAAGAATCCTGTTACGGTAGATGGAAAAATAATTAAAATTGGTGAAATACTAATAATTCTGAAATACCTATAACGTTAATGTGCCATTCTTAGTTGTAAGTTTTGTCAAAAGGACCATAGTAATGTCATGGCAACAAGGGAAGAGGGAGAGGACTCTATAAGAACTCTCTGTATTCTCTCTGCCACACCTCTGCGAGGATTAATGCATTACATAATAAAAATTTACATTAAAATTATAGCTTTACAACATAATTACAGCGTTACATTAATGTTGAATAAATATCCCTTTTCTAAAAAACCGTGTCCATTGTCCTCCCTTAGATATTTCAAAAGCAATACTTCTTATTAGAGAAAATACTTCATGCCTTTTGTCCCCCAATTGCATTACTTTCATTTTCCAAGCTTGGTGAATGTTTCCTCCATAAAATTGCTTGTTAAAATTGAGACTGCCAAAGACTATTCTTGTAACCTGTTTCTTTGCAAAAGAGGCCACTGGCATCAAAGCTTAACACAAACCAAGAGAACTCCAGGACATCACCAAATCCATTGAACTTGAACTTGGACACAAAATGTTCATTATTTGCTATGCACCATAGTTCTTTTTATCTATCAGCTACCACAGCCACCTGTATTTTCTTCTGTTCCCTGTAGTTCACTATTACAATTATAACTGAAAGCACTTAAATATGCTAGTGGTTTTGCTTGAGCATTGTCATCTACAAGACTTCAACATTTCTGCTAGGATATGACACTTAGTCTCCAATGCCTGCATTGCCTAAAACCTAGCTTTCCCTGAAGCTTCACCACCCATCTGTTACATTACACTTCTGAGACAATTTCCCACACCGCAGTTTCTTGAAGGACCATTTGACACGTTAGCTTATCTTTATGGAACTGTCTTCAAAACCTCACACCCAGATAAATGTTAGGCAAATACGATATTTCATATTGAAAGGTACAAGTTCAGAGATATTTCAAGTATTTCTGCATTATTATAGGACACAGTTGAATTACTGATTAGACTCTGGCCTTATTGCTGAGACCAGGACACAACATAATTGTACGGCTACTTCTATGATAATTATGTGTGTGTGTGCATGTGTGTGTATAAAAATCTTGTGTATTTATATTTGTGGGAAAGAGAGAGAGCACGCACATAAGTGGGGGGAGAGGCAGGGGGCGAAACGGATTCTCCGCTGAGTGGGGACCCCAGCACGGGACTCCATCCCAGAACCCTGGGATCATGACCTAAGCTGAAGGCAGACACTTAACCGACTGAGCCACCCAGATGCCCTCTATGATAATTATAAAAGGTTTCAGTCTATGGCTATAATTTATTATTTATTACTAGAATGGATTATCTTATTCACCATTTTAGCTAAAATGTGAATGACTTGTAATTGTACATTACATTCACTGAGGCATGCATATATAAATGACTAACATGGAGAAAAACAGACTACTTTTTTCTCATGAGATGATAAAGTTTTATAATTCCTCCAGGATACAGAGAAGAGCCTGAATACACAGTGAATATTACTCAAGAAAATAAAGGGAGTGGCCGTTGGGAAACGTGCATTGATTAAGGCTGAGTTGTTCAACTGCTTCCTTATGGTTTAATGAAAAAGAGAAAAATTACAATGATGGCAGAGAGGGTATAAAAATTACAAAGAGGGGCCGCCTGGGTGGCTCAGTGGTTTAAGCCTCTGCCTTCGGCTCAGGTCCTGATCTCAGGGTCCTGGGATCGAGCCCCGCCTCGGGCTCTCTGCTCAGCAGGGAGCCTGTTTCCTCCTCTCTCTCGGCCTGCCTCTCTGCCTACTTGTGATCTCTCTCTCTCTGTCAAATAAATAAATAAAATCTTTAAAAAAAATAAAATAAAATAAAATAAAAATAAAAATTACAAAGATACTCTCCTAGGACAAGGATGCTGGGGGTACAGTGTTATCTGAGGAGAGGATCTAGGTGTGTATTGTTCCTAGCAATGCGTTGGCCTGTCAGCTTGTGCATTCACAGAATGAAAACCATAGTAAGTCATAAACACAGAACATCTGAGGCACATCTGAATGCTGTGTAGAGTAAGTTTATGGGTTTGTCACCAAGTATAGCAGAACCGGATTCCATACTTAACAGTGTTTGTGAAGTATTTGTTGTTCTTCTTGTCTCATACATATATAGTAACTGAAATTGACCAGCTCGCGTAGACTCGGGCACAGGATATTGGAGGGGCCAACGGAATATGGGACTACAACCTAATGCTTCCCCCAGCTGGGGTCCTAGGACTGATGATAATGGCCTGGAAGTCTCTCAAGGGGATAGAGTTACCAATGGACACACCTCTGGACATTCTGTGAAACCAGAAAAGAAGTCTCTATCCAAAACCATGGAGAAAACGTTTCACACCAAAAGCTGCCAAGGTGACTGGGATTCCACTTAGAAATTATGACCAACAGGTGGCCACATTCAGATGCCTGAGAAGAACCTCTCAAACTCGCCCTGCTCCCCTTGGTGTAAAGGAAAAACAAAAATGATGACACAAGATGTAGAATCCTGCAAGTTTCCACTGAAAATCTAGACCAGATTCATGTCTTTTTTTTTTTTTTTTGGACAGAGAGTAGAGATCACAAGTAGGCAGAGAGGCAGGAGGAGAGAGAGGAGGAGGCAGGCTCCCCGCTGAGTAGAGAGCCCGATGCAGGGCTTGATCCCAGGACCCTGAGATCATGACCTGAGCCGAAGGCAGAGGCTTAACCCACTGAGCCACCCAGGCACACCCAGATTAATGTCTTAAAAGTGCTGTTGGCATGGTACATTCTGCTGTGAATCTCTGATATTTATTTAGATTTGTTTTTTCATTACATAAACTGCCACTTTTTAATATCTTTAATGTTTTTAAGCTGTATAAACCATTTTTCCTCAAAAATGTATATTTAAAACAAAGGATTTCCCCTATTCATTACATTTCTAGGGTTCTAAAGATTTTTATTTATTTATTTATTTATTTATTTGAGATAGAGCAAGAGAGTGAGAGCAGGGAGGAGGGGCAGAGGGAGAGGGAGAATCAGGCTCTCCACTGAGCAGGGAACCCAATGTGGGGCTCAATCCCAGGACCCTGAGATCATGAGCTGAGCCAAAGGCAGATGCTTAACCGACTAAGCCACCCAGGCACCCCTTAGGGTTTCTATCTGGTACACACTCTCTGACGTGGAGTGTTAAGTTCAGGGTAAAGACATTACCACATTCTTTACATTTGTACATAGTATCTCCAGTATATATTCTCTAATGTATAGTAAATTGATGGCTCTAATTAATGATTCAGTTATATTCTCTACATTTGTAGGGTTTCTCCCCTGCATGTTGTCCTCTGTCAAGGAAGGCTTAAAATTCAGACAAAGGTTTTGGCACATTTTTTATATTTTGGGGGTTTCTCCCAGTATGAATGCACAGATGTTTACGTAGGTTGTAGTTCTGTTTAAAGGCTTTGCCATATTCTCTGCATTTGTTGGGTTTCTCCCCAAGTATGTATACTCTGTTGTCAAGGAAAGTCTGAACAATAAAGGCTTCAGCAAAATCCTTACATTTGTAAGTTTTCTTCCCATTATGTATTCTCTGATGTCAAGGAAGGTTTGAGTGCTGGTTAAAGGCGTGGCCATGTTACTTACATTTGTAGGGTTTCTACCCATTTTGAGTTCTCTGATGTCAGGAAGGCTAGAACTCCGGGAAAAGGCTTTACACATTCTTTACATTTGTAAGGTTTTTCTCCAGTATACACTCTCTGATTAAAAAAATTGGAGGACTGGTTGGGGTTTGCCACATTCCTTACTTATGTAAGGTTTCTTCTCAGTATGAAAACGCTTTGTTGAGTGTGTTTTGAAGACTGTGCTTAAAAACTTTGCCGCATTCTTACACTTGTAAGCCTTCTCTCCGGGAAGGAAACAATGACATTTAATAAGGCCTGAGCTTTGATAAAAGACTTTCTCACATTTATTTCATTTGTACTGGTTCTCTAGAAACTGAGTTCTCTGTTATTTACTAGGACTTGACTCATGGATGACATTTTCCCAGATTCATTGCATTTGTAAGTTCTGTCCCCATTGTAAACACCTCGGTAATTATTAGAGTCCTTACTAAAGATCTTTCTGAGTTCACAACACAAAAAGTTGATCCAAATTAACTTTGCAACTTTTTATACTCTCTTCCATCATTGTAATTTCTCTGTTTTTTATTAGATTATGTGGAGTGAAGTGAACAACTCGGCCTTAATCGATGCATGTTTCCCAACCGCCAGAACTTTTATTCTCTTGAGTGACAACCACTGTATATCCAGGTCCTTCTCTGTATCCTGGGGAGTTACAGAATTTTCTCATCTCATGAGAAGAATGTACTCTGTTTTTGTCCATGTCAGCCATTTATACATTCATGCCCCACACAGTGTTGTATACAATTACAAGCCAGTCACGTTGTAGGTAAACTTGTGAATTGGATAATCTATTCTAGTAATAAGTACAGAGTTACAACTACAGAATGAATGCTTTTATAATTATTATATAATTCTCCATACAATTATGTGGTCTTAATGGTACCAGTAGATAAGTTCAGAGACTAATCAGGAGTGAAATAGTGTATCCTGAAAGAATGCAGAGACACTCAAAATATCTTTGAATATGTATCTTTCAATATGAGATATTATATCACCTAACATTTACTTGGGTGTGGGGTTGTGAAGACAGCTCCACAAAGACGGTTAACAAGTTCGATGGTCCTTCAAGAACATGGTGCCCCTCAGGGTCAGTGCAGAATCTCTAAGTGGCAACAAGAATAATCACTAAAACCTGCGACATAGGTCCTGCCTTAACGCAACTTCAGGAAGGAAGAAAACCCATTAACACTGCAAGGTTAAGACCCACAAAAATGCCTACCAGCATGACCACAACTATGGCTACCTATAACCTGCGCTAACTGAAGTAGAAGCTTCTTACCCCAGAGAGCCCTGCTCAGGGACAGGATACATCACGCCTGCAGCTGAGGATACCGCCCCGCCAGGAAAGATCCATGTTCTACCAGATGGCCCAGACTAAGCCTAACTTTCGCGGTACCTGGATCCCTATGGGGGCATCTGGTCATTCTCACCGGGGACACACTCTCCAGTACCAGGAGCTCTTTTAAAATTTGTGGGTGTCCCATGTAGATTGGGTTTAGACTAGCATGAGAATCTAAATCTTCCATTTTAGAGAAAGAGGAATTAGTCATCGAGGACCCTCTCCTCCCTCCAAAGAAGGAATCTCCTTTGTGGTAGCCCGGTGGGAGTCCCCTTGGGTTCCTCATACTGTGGTAAGGAATAATAGACATAGTAGTAGTTGTCATGCTGTACTCTAGATCTCCAGATTTTACTCATCCTGAATAACTCAAATTTAGTACCATTTGATCGACATCTCCCATTTTGCCCTCAGTTAGCTCCTGACCATCACGACTGTACTCTGCTTTTATGAGCTCAACTTTTTTAGATTCTAGATTTAATCGAGATAATACAGTATTTGCCATTTTGTGTGGATTATTCCATTTCACATAACATCCTCGAGGCTCACCTACTTTGTCCCAAATGGAAGCATGTCCTTTTTTAAAGGCTGAATTTTGGATACAGATATCTAGATAGGTAGATAAATAGATATAAATATTATAGATGTTATATATTATGTATGATACACATATATTCTATGATATATTTTTTTATGTCATAAGTAATATTACGTGGCGCATATATATATCATATATATGTCACATTTTCTTTAACCACTCCTCCTAGAAAGCAGGGAAACTACAGGGAGACGACTCTTCCTATTTGCCAGAATGGCTAAACTTCAGAAAAAAAAAAAAATAACACCAATGTGGAGGAATTAAAATAATCATATGTTGCTAATGAGAGCTTACAAAGTACAGGAAAACTGGCATATACTTATAAACTCAAACATTTTTCTATCCTGTTAAGAAAACATAAATACGAGAACTCTCGGAACTACTAATCTATCCTTCCTTTCTGCATTTTCCCATTCGTCCATATTTCACTCCTATAATATATAAACATTTTGCAATCCATAGGGTAACAGAAGATAAAGCACGTAGCCATCTATGTAGGCCCAGTACCTACATCTTCGTGGTTATTACAGAACATCTAGTGCCCAGCTCACAGGATATTATGGGGATTAAATCACATCTTATATATGAAGTTCCCAATGTAGTGCACCATAACATCCTTGTGAACACAAAATTAGTGCTCAATCAACATTGCAGTGATGTAAGGTATACACGTTGTTTTCCAGACAGAGACTTGCTCAGACATTAGCATTCACTAGCCTACTTTCTGTAAACTTTAAGGTGCTAAGACAGGATGTGGTCCTCCAGGACGGTGATACTGGTCTTTTCTGGGAACTCACCAGGACAGAAAACCCACACCAGTGAAAAGTAAATAGTAAACTCTTTCCTGGGAACTCACCAGGAGTTGTTTGTGGTAACGTAAGATGGTCAGTGTGGGGGCCTCCGATATGCTATGCCTGCATTCTCCAGTGTAGTGCCACTAAATGTGGGTCTATTTGGTTAAATTTAAAATGTGGACTATCAAGGGACAGCCCAGGAATGGAAAGAGGGACGCTAGGTATTACCTTGGAAGCACTGTTTTCACTAGAAGGGTAAACTGATGACCCGAATTGGAAATCCTTTGCTCTCCTTTGCCTGAGTCTGTGCCTCAGGAAAGTGTGAGTGGCAACTGAAGCAACGGAGGAGGTAGATACGCCAAGATCTCTGTTCTCTGAGCTGTTCCGAGAAGGGAGGAATCAGGGAATGGCAGTAGAGCAGAGGACAATTTCATGGACTGAGTGGTCATTTGTGACCAAATCTGAAGGAAAAAATATATATATACATTTTTTTAAGATTTTATTAATGTATATGAACGGGGGGTGGGGGGAGCACAAGCAGGGGGTGCAGCAGTCAGAGGGAGAGGGAGAAGCAGGCTCCTGACACGGGGCTCAACCCCAGGACCTTGGGATCATGACCTGAGCCAAAGGCAGACTCTTAACCAAAAGAGCCGCCCAGGCTCAGTCCCTGATCCCCACCTGCTCTGGGGCACTCTTCACTGTGGCAGACGCCCTACTCAGGTCCTTGAGTGGTTCACCTGCATTCTCTTTGTGTGTATGTGTGAAGTTTTAGCAATAGGAAAAGTGAGAGGGCATCAAAACTCCCGGTGTGGTAACACCTTTGGTCAGCAGGACGACTGGTCTGTCCATAGTCCCTGGTCCCACCTTGCCTCAGCTGTGAACTCAGGCGTGTGGGCCTGGTTGACGTGGGATCCAGGCGTCCTGCTGTTGGGAGACCTGGACTGGTGGGGGGAGGAGCACAAGACTACAAGTTGTGCTCTGAGAGGGGCGGTGTGTGCCACAAGTACTCTGTGCGCATGTGCGACGCTGGTAGGAAATTCTGTCTGCGCAGGCGCCGTGGGGAGCCATGACTAAGGGTTAAGTCTGAGGAAGCGAGGGCAGCATCGCATTGAGGTGCAGCACGCATGTGCAAAAGTGGGCAGAGCTGGGCAGGGAAATCTGTCACATTGAGTCTTCTGCCCACTGACAACATGGGGAAGATGCTTAGGCCACTGAGAAAGGGCTCAACACGAGAGGTGGTGGTGTGTGGTGTTAAAAGATGAAATGATGTACCTTCAAATTTCCAAGAGTTCATTTCATGTGTTTTGTTTTCAGAGGTTTAGGCATGCTCCACCTGTAGGAGGCAGGAGTGAGGTTTTTTGTTTTTTGTTTTTATTTTAAGGTTTTATTTATTCATCGGACAGAGAGAGAGAGAACAAGCAGGCAGAGTGGCAGGAAGGAGGCGAAGCATGCTCCCGCTGAGCAGGGAGCCTGCTGTGGGGCTTGATCCCAGGACCCTGAGATCATGACCTGATCGAAAAAGCATGTGCCTAACCTACTGAGCCACCCAGGCGCCCTAGGAGTGAGGTTTTTAATGAGGACGTGGAAGGGAAGCAAGGACAGTGTTTGAATGGATAGACCATAGAAGTTACCTCATTTTTGGAAGGCCTATTGGACTGTAATTGTTTGCTCTCAAGTTCATTTTTTTCCATTCCAGTGTAATACTGTGAATTAAGATGTGGTTTCCTTTCAGACACTACCGAGACATTAGAGACACTTCAGTCTACGGCTTCCCTGTTTAAATTTCTTTAACAGTGGAAGCATAGTTCTTAGGACACTATGGGGTTTTTGTTTTTTTTGGTAGGTAATTTAGAAACTGTCCATTCAGGGTAAGAATTCAAGTCATGATGGTGCAAGTCTTCTGTCCCAGAGCTACCCAGTTAAGTGACATGTGTACAAAGAGCCACACTGCGTGAAATCCATAATGGCAGACCTATACCTTCAACTGTAATTGTATAAACAGGAGAATGTTTCGACAAGGATGTTGTCTTTATAATTACTGTGGGCTATGTCTTTTCATGTTGCAATGGATTCATCTCTACTGGCGTGAAATGCCAGGTTCATATAGCACTGATTAAGGAATGCAATTTGACAGTAAGTTTGATATGACAATATTTAGGTAAACATTGAACCAAGTACAAAATATTTTAGTGTCTATGTGTGTTATAGTCTGAAATTGTGTAAGAGGGAGGCTCACCTCAGCCTCACAAATTGTTAAGCCTGAAGATCCAACTATTATTGATTGGGGGTAACAATGGAAATTTTTAATTGAAGTGTTTTTTAAATTCATAATTTTTTAAAAGATGTTATTTATTTGTCAGAGAGAGAAAGCACACAAGCAGGGGGAGCATCAGGCAGAGGGAGAAGCACACTCCCCGCTCAGCAAGGAGCACGATGCTGGACTCAATCCCTGGACTCTGGGATCATGACCTAAGTTGAAGGCAGACGCTTTACCGAATGAACCACTCAGGCATCAAGAGAAGAGGGAAATTTAGACAGAGTGGTGTGCAAAGAGGAAGGCAGGGGCAGAGTGATGCATCTACAAGCCAAGGAAGGTCAAAGATAGCTTTGAGACTTAATTCTTGAGACAAAGTATAGCCCTGCCAAAAGCTTGGCTACAGACATCTAAGCACATCTAAGAGACAACAATTTTTTGGGTTCTTTAGCAAGCCAGTTGTGATCATTTGTACAGTAGCCCTAAGAAACATGGATCCTGTCCTCTCTTCCCTTGTGGCTCTGTTATCCCCAAGTTCCCAAACTCTGCGTTCTCCATTTATCCCTGGCCCTCCTTCTTACTCCACTGTTATCACTCCCCATCTTCCTCAAGTGGCAGTGCTCCTTACTCTTTCAGTGGCATACATTGTGAATATGGTCCTTGACAATATTGTTCAATATTATTAAGCATCCTACCATAAGTCTGATTTTCTATCTTTTCTGGAAGGTATGCACTCGTCATGCAGTCACAATATTCTAATTTATAAGATTATGTTCAACTATTTTTAGAATTTGCATTTTTCCATTTAGTTTATATTAAAGTTTTACCCAAATAAGGCCATACCACTTACTAGACAGTCCATTCTAGAGAATGTACTAATTACCTCTATATTTCAGAGTGCTTTTTCCAACTCACCTATGTTTGTCTCCAGACTGTTTTCAGATTCTCAAGCTTCAACATCAGCACCTCCCTGGGTCACCAGCCTGCTGGCCTTCTTTGCAGACTTCAGACTTGGCAGCTCTCACATTCGTATTAGCAAATTCATTAAAGGAAATCTACTCTCTATATGAGAGAGACATCTATTTCTTTATCTAATAAGCCTATATCTATTTCTGTATCTGTGGATCCTTGAAATATGGATAAAAAAGATAGATACATGCATATCCATTCCATTGATTCTTTGGAGAAACTTAAGATTTTAGTACCCATACACTTAATTCATCCAACATCAGCCTCCTGAACTTAACTAATGCTAATAATACTATATGTCTAATCTGACAAAACTTCCATAACATGTGCTTCTTTGAAAAAATTATTTTTGTATTATCCCAAAAATTAAAAGAGGAGAAAGTTAAATGCCCAATTCCATTTGAAATCTTACATGTGTGTGCATGTGTGTGTTTAATTGATAACTGAATTTAGATAGTCTTTGATACTGGTCATTAATATTAGGTCTTCTTATACAGGAATTTCTTATTTTGGGTTCTTTTTAAACAGCTTTGGGCGCCTGAGTGGCTCAGTTATTAAGTGTCTGCCTTCAGTTCAGGTCATGATCCCAGAGTCCTGGGATCGAGCCCCGCACTGGGCTCTCTGCTGGGTGGGAGGCCTGCTTCTCCCTCTCCCACTCCCCCTGCTCGTGTTCCCTCTCTCGCTGTTTCTCTGTCAAATAAATAAATTTTTTTAAATTTAACTGTTTTTTTTTTTTTAAGATTTTATTTATTTATTTGAGAGAGAAAGTGAGAGAGAACACGAGAGGGGAGAAGGTCAGAGGGAGAAGCAGACTCCCCGTGGAGCTGGGAGCCCGATGCAGGACTCCAACCCAGGACTCTGGCATCATGACCTGAGCTGAAGTCAGTCACCCAACCAACTGAGCCACCCAGGCGCCCAAATAAAAAAAAATTAAAACAAGTTTATTTGGATATGATTCACATGCCATGTAATTTACCCACTGAATGTGTACAATTGATAGCTTTTTAACCAATTCACATGTAGGTAAGCCAATCATTGTCAATTTTAGAACATTTTATCACCTCCTAAGAAACTTCACTCTAGCTATCGCCACTCTCATCTTCTTATCCTCATGCCTAAGCAACCAATAATCTGCTTGTTTGACTTTTCTCCAGTTTTCTTCAGATATTACTTACAAATG
>JAPYYM010000551.1:0-14539 GCA_028534135.1 Potos flavus
TAATAAAAATGAAAATTCCCTAGAGGGAGAGAAAGAGCTACAGCCGGGAAATCCTTCTCGACAGTGTTCCCCACACTGTGACAGTGTTCCCCACAGAGGCTGAAAGGCCTTAATTACTGTGGGCCGTGGAACCCTCCTCCTGTGAGGAAAGGCAGGGGCCTCGCTCCCAGGTGGGACTTCTCTGCAGTCTTCACGGGAGAGCTCAGGGAAGCGGGGGGCCTCCCGCTGCTCTGAATAAGGCCTCCAGGGACATTTTTCTCCCCAGATAATTAGCATTTAAAGTGCAGTTCTTTCCTTGTCCCTAACTGTGGCCTTCAAGAGGTCTGGCAAAGTGACAGGTGTTATGCTCTTCTGTGGTTTTATTTGCTTAAAAAAAAAAAAAATCCATTTTTTTCTAGATGATTCCCCCTGCACTGATCCTAGGATGCTCTCAGTCTTAAATTCAGCACAGCTTAAATCGTGTCTTGATTCTCCCAGCCAAGGACGAGGAGCTCTGTCGGGAGCACCGAACAAGCGCGGACATGGACGGAGAGCCACGCGAGCAGTTTTAGAAACAGGAAGTAATCCGCTCCAGGCAAGTCTGTGGCCGGGAAAAAGCGATGGCCAGAGGTGGGATTTCTTGGGATGGGCACGTAGGGCTGGGAGGCCCCGCCGGGTGCGTCCGCTGGGTTAGACCAGCACCAGAGCTGCTCACATCTGTCAATTCTTTGTTGTCGCTGACCACTGTTCACCGCCACCGGAAAACTTACAGCTGCCAAATTACATTTGAAAAGCTTACCTACGCATCGCGTGTTGCTAAGCGAGAGGAGCCAAACTAAAAAGGCTTCATTGTGTGATTCCAACCATAGGCTATTCTGGAAAAAGCAAAACTATGGAGGTAGTCCATCCGTGGTTTTCGGAGGTAGGGGGTAGGTGGAGCACAGAGGATTTTTTAGGGGAAACTATTGTGTACGATTTCGTCACGGACGCATGTCATTACACTTCTGTCAAGACCCACGGGGCGTGCGGCACTGAGAGTGAACCCCGATGTGAACTACAGATTGTGGGTGCCAGTGATGTGTCGCTGAGTTCACAGATGCACCCGTCTGCTGGGGGACGCTGATGGCAGGGGTGCCGTGCTGGAGAGGGGTGTGGGGTACACAGAAAATCTTTGCACCCTCCGCTCAGTTTTGCTGTGAACTTAAAACTGCTCTAAAAATTAAAGTCTATTTAAAACACAAAACGAGCCGTGACTTTGCTAGACACTTCCGGAATCCAGTTTCTGTTACCTGCTTACCTCGAGCATCTGCAGGGAGGCCCCAGGGCAGCAAAGTGCACGGTGCCCTCCCCGACATCCCTACCGGCCCATCCTCTCAAGTTCACTTCTGTGTTCATTTTCACCCGGTCATACATAGAGGGTGTATGCAATTATGCTCATTTCCTGGTGTTAGGTCTTCCCAGGTAAGATAGGAAGGATTTTTAAAAATTTCCTTCTTCCTCCTTCCCTTCCCTTCTTCCTGGCTAGTCACGTAAATTCAGCAAGATCTGATTCTTGACGGATTTCAACATGAATCCTTGGTTTCAGAAATATAAAAATGTTTTAAAATAATAAGTTACCTAAGTAAATCAACTCATTATAGAGGACTACAGAGTTTTACAGCTTCAAATAATTGACTTTTTGAAATATCTGGAATCAGAGAGTACATAATAAATATTTATAGGTCATGAATTTTTCAGAATTTTAGGTCTTTAATCAAATAGAAATGAATGTATCAATATTGCCTAGTGCGTCCTTCCTTTTTTTGGATTTTTCCACTCAATTCTACGAAAAACTTCTTAAGAATGCCTGCAACCAAAACTTTTTGAAAGCTTGATTTCTGAAGTCATTAAGGCCCACAGTCCACTGTAGGTACTTTATATTTAAATATATAAATATTTATTAAAATCATTTATGTCTATATTATTGATTCTATTTTGTATTTATAGAGACATACTTCCCCAGCATGATGAACAACTTTCTAATTAAAGGGAGTCGTCAGGGGCACCCGGGTGGCTTAGTCAGTTAAGTGTCTGCCTTTGGCTAAGGTCATGATCCTGGGGTCCTGGGATGGAGCCCCGCATTGGGCTCTCTGCTCAGCGGGAGCCTGCTTCCCCCTCTGTCACTCCCCCTGCTTGTTCTCTCTCTCTCTCAAATAAGTAAATAAAATCTAAAAAAAAACAAACAAACAAACCCAAAAACAAAGGGAGTCATCAGGTACACCAGGTCAGAGAGTAAAACGAATTTTCTACCCAGGGAATGTCAGGACGAGGATCTGGACTGAGATCTGCGTGCTCAGATCATCTTCTCCTTTCTTCAGCCTAAAGTCAGTATTTGATGGCAAAGGAATGGGATGAAGTGAGTGAGGATGCCAGGCAGATCACGCCCGCACCGATGGTACCCAGGAAAGATTAGGAGTGGGAAACTGGCTGCAGCTACAAAATAGGAAGGAAGGGTATTTATGAGTTTGGTTACAATGTACCGGATCGCGGACAAGAGGCCGGTTCCAATGACCCGCTCCTGAGAGCTAAGGCCAACCCTCCTCCTTGCAGCTGTGGAATCATTCACATTGTCGGACCGCGGCGCAGAAACTGCCGGCAACACGCCAGGCGCCAGTGGGGCACCGGAAATAGGACAGGTACCCCTTCTGAGTAACCCCGTGGGGAACTGTGTGGACGACATGTCAGATGAAGCGGGGACAAACTTAGCGGGAATGTTATTAGAGCATAACGTTCTGATTGACTCTTTCAAAGGAAATGCTGAGAATGTTACTTACGTTGTAAAAACGCACGCCCGTGCTAGACTGAGCGTCCTGCTGTGAGGCATTTCCTTATCAGCTCTAGGGGGCTCCGGAGACGCACCTGGAAGGAAGTGGGGAGGCCAGGAGAGCTCCGGAGAAGACACAAGAGGGCAGCTGGCAAGGCTTCAGCTGAGCCCTTCCTGGTGTCTTCACCCGGGGCCGAGGGACTGGGTTTTCCCACGCCCGCAGCAGCGTTATCAGCCACAGGCTGGCCCCTGGCGGGGGGACTGGGTGAGGCAGCGGGCAGTTCCTGGGGGGGTCACAGCAGTGAGCCCTGAGCAGGCCCTGTGCCAACACTGGGGGTGGGCGGCCAGGTTCCCAGAGCAACTGATTGGGACAGGGGGCACCGCAGCAGACCCCATGCCAGACACGCTAGGAAGGATGAAATGGCCGAAAGCTAAATGGATGCTGGGAATAAATAAGGTACCAAAGCCAACAGACCGGTATAAAGACTTTACTGCAAATTTCAATCTGAAAAGCCTCAGATTCAAGAAGCCCATTGTTTTACTCACAGAGAAGTTCTCCTCTGCAAGAGGTGGCCTATGGCCTCCGACTCCTCATTAAATGATGCCATCGGAACGGTAAATCTAATAATATCCAAGACCTTTTTCTGTTGCTGTTTTGTGAAAGACAAAAAAAAAAAAAAAAAAAAAGGCATCCCTTTTGACAAAAGTTTCTTTTGAGGGACTGAAGATAACGCTACATGTAAGGCAAGGTTAGAACTATCAGTATTCATCCATCCATGATGGAGACTTTTTGGATTTAATGATCTGGACTAAGTGTGTCTCTGGGCCACCTGACGTGCCATCCGTTAGTCTTTTGATAGCATTACTCGAAAATGGGAACTTTGTTTCCTATTTCTTTTTTTTTTTTTAAGATTTATTTATTTTGGGGGGGAAGGGCAGAGGGAGAGGGAGAGAATCCACAAGCAGACTCCCCACTGAGCGCGGAGCCGGACACGGGGCTTGATCCCAGGACACCGAGAGCATGACCTGGGCAGAGATCAAGAGTCAGATGCCCGCCCCCCCCCTCCCCCCCGTTTCCTATTTCAATTTCGGATGGAAGCCTGTGGACTGTCGGAAAGCAGAGCCTCCCAAGAGTGTGTGAACTGAACAAAACGCTATTGGTCACTGTTGTCACCGGTTCTCGTGACTGGGTGTCACGATGAAGATTTGGGGAGTTATTGGCACCAACGGTGGCTTAGTTAACAGACATTCTTTTTTTTAAATATTACTTATTTGAGAGCGAGCAGAGCGAGTGCGAGAGAGCACGTGAGTGGAGGGGCGAGGGGGCGGAGGGAGAGGGAGAAGCAGACTCCCTGCTGAGCAAGGACACGGACTCGGGGCTCAATCCCAGGACCCTGGGATCACGACCTGAACCGAAGGCAGACACTTAACCGACTGAGCCCCCCAGGCGTCCCGCTCAGACATTTCTGAGCAGCTGAGCGGACACGGTAGAGAACTGCCAAGACCTCGTGGACGCATCCTGACCCGAAGAGGGTCAGAGCAGAAGCTCGGCTTGGTTATGGAGTTAACTGTGCACTCGCGACAAGAGGATCGACTTTATAATTCCAAGGAGTCACTGTCTGAACTCCGAAGGCAAAACATTAAGACTGACAACAGCATCTGTGTAGAGTCACAGAAACACCCATTATTTTGAAATACCTGGTATGAAAAACATTTGCTCAGAATCCAATCCATTCACCTCATTGCAAAAAACCGTTCAACATTATGTCCGTCAAGGAAATGAAAGGAAAGGCTGTTCACCTAGAGAAACGTTATATCCGTAAAGTGCCATTTAAGGAGGCTGAATTATCTGCATTCCGGTTAATGGCAAGGAGGAAGTTTCTCCTAACTGGGGAAAGGGTAATACATCATCTTCAAGCATGCGACCAGCTACTTGTGCGCATACTTTCTCGTCAGTGGTAACTTCCACATATTTGAAGAGGTTAGAAGTCTGCAGGCGGTCTGAACGGGGCCATCTCAAGAATACAACCAGAAATTAAAGCCATGACGTTCATCGATCAAGGTCAAGGATCTCACTATACGTCTTGAGAGTTATGACTGGGAAGGTTTACACAAATTCAGCATATGATAGCTTCTGTTACGTTCTCCAAAGTTGACCAAGGAGGCTTAAAAACAGTACTATTATGAATCCATGGACCGACACGTATTTGAAGCATTTCACTTCATTGCAATCATCAGTGCTGATTTTCATAGGTTCCCATCTTTAGTGCGAGTCTCTCCAGGTGGGCAAGAGTCATTCTGACAAGCCCTCGCTGCTGTTCGATAGTTTCTTTGCTTTTTCAGAGGTAAAGATCTTGCAGGCTCCTCTTACCCATTACCTGCCAGACACCTGGCCTGGAATCATGCGTTTACTTATCTGAGAAAGCCTGTTTATTTTTGTGGTTCCTGGGAAGCTCAACCTGAGTTGGTTCCGATTTCTAGACCTTTTAAAAAAATTATTTTTGTTTTTTAAGATAAAGTCATCATACTACTAATTTCAGAGTTTCAACTCTGGCAAAAATCTCAGTTCCTAACAACATCAACATAATACTTATTTGCTTTACCTCCTAACTCTCATGCGATTGCCTTAAAATGGAAACCCACCACCACCATCACCATGTGACTGCTGAAAAACAGTTTTAGGCCTTTTTTCCCTCTGGTTTTTGTTTTTATGCCTGGATTATATCCTCCTAGGGACGCACCATCAAATGACCATGGTTTAAAGCGACTTGAAATAATCGCTTTCTGTTCGGTTGTGCCACCGATTTGAAATACATATGCTTATATTCATTTTTTAAAATTTTGCTTTTCACTTTTTAGAAATTATTTTTTAAAAGATTTTATTTATTTATTTGCGAGAATGAGAGAGCGGGAAAGCACAGAGGGAGAGTGACAGGGAGAAGCAGACTCCCCGCTGAGCAGGGAGCCCGATGCCAGACTCGATCCCAGGACCCTGAGATCGTGACCTGAGCCGAAGGCAGACGCTTAACCGACTGAGCCACGCGGGCACCCCTAGAATTTCCTTCTAAGTGTTTTAAAATTAAGTTAGTTTCGTAAACAGATAAAATAGATACTTGGACTTGAAGTTGATGAGAAGCCTGGTTTCTGTTTCATGTTCCCCTTTTCCCCCAGGGGCTGTTCTAGGAATGTCCGTGTTCCCTTTGACAGCTGTATGATGGTTTACGAGCCAGGCTGTGTCCCACTAGGACCTCGGCGATGGACAGCTCAGCAAGTCTGGCCCTCATGGAACTTCCAGGGCTGTAGTGGACAGTCTCTGCGACGGGCCTTCCCATCTTCCTATTGGCTAGTGTCTCATTGGAATAAGTTCCCACACGTCGGAGGGTAGATGGTTTTGCCAGATATTGGCATCAGAAATCCTCCAGTTTTGGGTAGAGTGTGAAAAGGCATTAGCAGTATTTTAAAGTGAGACAGATAATTTTCATTTTGAAATACGTGAAACTTACAAAGAATCTGAAATTATATGAAGACTTTTCTTTGAAATTGTTTGATGGTGAGCGAGCAAGCTACGCCCCTCGCCCCCCAAAATCCGTGGCATGGAATTCCTAGAAACGAGGACATTCACCGCCTGACCACACCTAGCCACAGAACCCAGAAGGTCAGGACTGCCTCTAACCCGCAATTTCTCCTGCTTCGCCCGTTAAGGAGCCCGGCCAGATCCCGCGCTGCTTTTGATTTCATGTCTCTTCAGTCTTCAACCTGGAGCAGTTGCTCAATCCTTCCTCGACTTTCACGGCCTGGGTGTTTCAGGATATTCCAGGCTGACCTGCGGTGCAGTCTGGCCCCCAGTATGTGTCTGGTGTTTCTTCTCGACTAGCCTCCAGCCACGTGTCTTACAAGGAGGAGCACAGAGGTGGTGCTCTGTTCTTTGGTGGCATCCTCTCTCTGGTGCACGATTTTGACCTGTCCTGTTGCCGGAGATGTGCACTTTCCCCCCCCACTGCCAGGTTTCCCCTCCGCAGAGTTATCCCTTTCCCCCCATCAGTCGTGTGCATTTTGGGAGGAGATGCTTCGAGACCACATGGACCCGCTCCTCATTCACCGCCCTCCACTGCCGGATCTATCCGTGTTTTTGTCACGCTGCTTTCCCGGTAGCAGTGAGCGAGCGTGCCTATTTCAAGCCTTACCAGAGAATACTGTCAAATTTTCACATTTTTGCCAAAATGATAGGGGAGAAACGGTGTCTCTGTGTAGCTTCACTTTGTGCTCTTCTTATTTTGGCGAAAGTGAGCATCTTTTCATGTGGCTAAGGGCCATTTGCACATCTGTTGATTCTCTTTTCATATTTCTCGACTTCTCTCCCTCGCTTATGGGTCTTTTTCTTCTCTATTTTAGAAACTTAAGATAGAGCTTAATATATAGCTAATAACAACTTGTCTGGGATATAATTTGCTGTTTTTCTCCCCTCCTTGCTTTTTTTTTTGCATACAGAATATTTTAGCTATTTAAACATTTTATGTAGTCAAATTCTTCAATGCTTTTCATTTATTGCTTCTAGAGTTTAAAAGAAAAGTTTTCCCCACTTCCAGGTTATAGGAGAATTCACTGTTTTTTTTCCTCTAGTACTTCATGTTTTTATTTTTATTTTTTATATATATTTTTAATTATGTTAGTCACCATACAGTACATCATTGGTTGTTGATGTACTGTTCCATGATTCATTGTTTGCATATAACACCCAACACTTCATGTAATATGTGCCCTCCTTAATAGCCATCGCCGGGCTCACCAATCCCCCCACCCCCACTCCCCTCTGAAATCCTCAGTTTGTTTCTCGGAGTCCATAGTCTCTCACCTTCCCCTCTGATTCCCCCCTTCATTTTTTCCTTCCTTCCCTTAATGTCCTCCATGCTATTCCTTCTGTTCCACAAATAAGTGACACCATATGATAATTGTCTTTCTCTGTTTGACTTATTTCACTCAGCATAATTTCCTCCAGTCCCATTCATGTTGATGCAAATGTTGGGTATTCATCTTTTCTGATGGCTGAGTAATATTCCACGTTTTTAATATGGATTTCTCTAACCCATTTAGAATACATCCTTGAATATGGTGTCGGGCATGGCTCCAGCTTCATCTTTTCCCAGAGAGGAATCCACTCACTTCAGTGCTATTTATCAGAGAGTCTGTCTTTGGTTAGACGTGCGAGATGCCACTTTTATTGTGTACTGAATTTCCAGGTTTAACAGTCCATTTCTGGATTTCCTACTCTGTTCCGCTCATCTTCCCTTCCTGCACCAATACCGCACTCTTTTAATTACAGAGCTTGGTAATGTATTTTCGTTCCTAAAGGACGAGTTTGCCCTCATTGCTTTTCCTGCTCAGGATTTCCCTGGCTACTCTTGTTCATTTTCTTCTGGATGAACTTTGAAAATGAACTTCTCCAGCGAGAAAAAAGACTCTGACACTGTTTTTATTGAGACCGCGGGACATTTCTACATTAAGGCTGGGAGCGCCACAATCACTGTGACGGTGTCTTCTCGCCCAAGAACACGAGGAGACTCTCCATCTGTTCGTGTCTATTTGTATGACCTTCAGGAATGTTGGTAGTTGGCCGTTTTGTGTTAAGTTCACCTTTTGTTTTCTTTCTTTCCTTTTGTTTCCTTTCTAATATTCTGCTAGTAGAAGCTGGGTCTTCTCTCTGATTATAACTCTAGCTGTGTTTTGTGTTCATGGAGTCGCCTGTTTTCCTACGTCGATTTTGGAACGGGCTCATTTGATAAATTCTCTATCACTGACAGTAGTTTCTCCACGGGCTCTTTCAGAGTTTCCAGATATCAGATCGTATTGTCCGCGGGTAGGGATAATTTCGGCACTTCCTCCTCAGCCCCCGTGCGTCTGATTGCTTTCTCCTGCCACTGCTTTGGCACACAATCTCCCTGCGATACTCGAGGGTGGAGAGTGTGGGCAGCCCATCGGTCCTCGTTAGCAGGAGCGCCGGCCGCGCCGCCTCATTAAGTGAACGGAGAAAACCGCCTCGGGGGCTGAGGCACCTATGCCGTTTATCGGACTGAATAAATATGTATGAATTCCTATTTTGTGACACCTTTTTCCTGGAGAGGGGTGTTGGATATGGTCAAACGTCAAAACCGCATTCTTGGATTAAACCCCCACTTGGAGACGATCTAGTACTTTTTCACAGGCTGCTGAGTTTTGTTTGATAATTTGGGGGCATTTTTGCATCAGTATTCATAAAGTGAAACACTAGTTTGTTACTCGGGTTCCTTGATACGATCTTCGCATTCTCCTGAATCGTCTGGGATTTTTCGTGGCCCGAGACACGCTCGATTTTCGTAAATGCTCCCCGTCCCTTTGTGGGACAAGGTGTATCGTCTGTTGCCAGGGTTCATAGTTGCTACCTACGTTCTACCTGTATCATGTCATTTAGGTATTCTATACTGTGACTGATCTTACTCTGTCTACCGCTGCCTGGGGCTGAGAGACACGTTACCGTCTCCTTTTGTTAGTGTCTCTCGGTTCTCTGGCCATTTCATACAGTTTCTGCTTCATGCGGGCTGTTGCTGTGTCCCTAGGTCCGTGAATGAATGGGATTACTTCACGATGAACTGTGGCTTCTGGCATTACAACATGCTCTCCTTTGTCTTTAAAAAAAATTTTTTTTTTATATTTGGGTCTATGGGTCAGAAATCAAGAGTATGTCGCCTGCTTTCTTTTATTCCTGTTTGTCTGTGTACCTTTTCTGCCCCTTTTCACTTTTTGCCTTTCTAAATCCCTTCCTTTTGGGGATCTTGTGTCTAGAGTACCGCATTAGATTTTGCTTTGCCAGCCAATCTGGAAAACTTTTTGATTTTTATAGGCTAATTAAGGTCCATTACATTTATTGATATAATCAATACATTTAGCTTCAGTTCTGTATATTGCATACACACACATGTTACATTCACGTTATAATTATACACACACTTATTGCTACATCTCTGCATGTGTATATGTGTGTATGCTTCACCGTGTGGTCTAATTTTCTCTTTTTTGGTATGTTTTGGTAATTGGGAAGGTTTGTATTTTTGTTCTAACATACACACACTCTAACGTGTTTACACGGCCCTTAAGTCCTCTTTTTCGATACAATCTATTGGTTCCCTACCATGGGCCATAAGGCAACGAGCTCGTAAACTTGCATTCTTCCCTCCCTGGAAACACTGTGATGTGATCCCACAAACTGACGATCCAGTGAAACACACGAGTTGGATATAGAAGGATCATTATAATGTGCTGGAAGACTTCTTATTTTGGCTTCAGATTCTCATTTACACACAGAGAAGCCAGCTTTATGTCTGGTGAGGGCATGCTAACGTGTGAGTCCATATGCGTGTGTATACGTCTGTGTATACAAACATGTGCGCGTGCATGCGTATATGTGTGTGTGCACGTGTGTGTGTGTGCATGTATGCATATGTGTATCGGGGCCTACTGTCATCGGATCAGGTCCTTCCGTTGTGTTAACGTGGTGAATACAGGTTTGTGGTCCCTGCCTTCATGGGAGCTTAGAATCTAGTGGGGTAAGCAGACATTCCCAATTCCATGCAGTAAGTGCTACTCGGAGGGTCAACGCAGATTTCCCCGAGGAAGACTATGCAGGAGACAGGTCCTGAGCCAGATCTTTAAGTGTGAGTAGGAATTACCAGTGCAAACGTGGTTGGTAAGTTACTGCCTGGGCGTGTGCCCGACGGGCACAGACACAGCCTCCAGTCCCTGCACTCAGCCCGACATCACGGTTTTGTTCTACGACATTATGATAACCAGAGCTCTGATACAGAGTGCTTCCTCTGAGAAAGCGTCACTGAGGCCAGAGCCAGACCAGGAACCCTGCTGATGGTGCAGATCGAGGTGTGGAGACCGGAAGAGGAGATGCGAGGGCCGCCCGAGGCCATGGGGTTCACCCGCAGCAGCCAGACGGGTGGCCCGTGAGCTCCTGCGGGCACCGCGTCTCGGAGCTTCTCGGACACAGTGTTCCTGCTCTTGAGGTCACCCTGCACCTCTGCTGTCCCCGGTAAAGGGGCTTTTCCTTATGCTCCACTCAAACCTCGCCTTCCACAACGTGTGCCCAGTGACGCCCGTCTGTCTCCTGGGTAAACTGTTCCTCGCACATATTAGACTATTTGAAAAATCACAAAAATGTCCAGTTAGGCTTTATTCCTACTGGCCAAATAGGCATCCTGTTTTCCTGTCTCCCGTACGGCAGGATTTAGGGAGCACTGCCCACTCTACTGGCTGTCCTTCTCTGAGAAGCCTTGGTTTCCCCCCGGGCCCTCACGGTGAGGCACCTGGAGCTGAGCTCAGCGCTCCAAGCGGCATCCAGCCAAGACCCGATTCCACGGGATTGTGCTCGGCCTTGATTTGGCGATGTGTGGGCTCTACGGGGAGAATGAGATTGTGGTCGCAGCTGCCTTGGGTCCGTGCTCACCATGCCCACGAGCCTCTTTCCCCCGCTTTCTGCCAGGAACGCGTACTGTTATTTACAACCCAGAGAATCTGAGACGATGCCGGGAGAGCACTTATCCCGGACCGCTCTCTGCGGCTGAAAGAGTGTGTCTCAGGCAAGTTCTCAAACAGTATTATCCAGATTCTGTAAAAGCTTACGCGTAACACCCTTGACTAAATTCTAGGCTACCATTACCGTTCCTTCGTGACTCAGTCTGCGTAAACAGCAGAATCGGTTTATGGTCACTATTAATCTAAAGGAGGCAGCGCAGACCACAGGGCTATCTGACGTCGGGGAGAGTCACGACACATCAGGCAAAGGGAACCTAGTGACACTGTGGGAATTCATGGGGCCTCCCGGGACAGGGGCCATGGGCGTCCAGGCCTCTGTGCTAGGACCACGCTTGCCTTCTGCACCCCGCTTCTAATCCCCTTCAGACGGGGGCAAACCCAGGCTAACGGTGCCGCGCAGCCCCCCGACGATGCTGCAGAATCAGCCGAGCTGAGCACGGAATGAAAGGACAGTGCTTCGCCCCAAACAGTTTCTATCTGGAAAAGGAGCCCTGCCTCATCTGGGGCAGGCAAAACCTGGCCAGTCTGCGTGTGCTGCAGAAACAGTTCATCTCTCGTGGCCTGCAAGGGCACCGGGGGGCAGCCTGGCGTGGGGCCGTTCAGGGCCCATCTTGTCTGGGAAACGGTCTCACTTCGGACCCGTTCGCTGGGGATGGACTCGGGCCAGGCAGCAGCTCCCAGAGGGACCCCTCCCCCCCACCGTGCGGCGCAGGGACGCTCCCGTCTTTATGTCTGTTTTTCATTAGCCTTAAAGTAGATGATTTCAAATATTAAGGATGGCAGTGTCTATCCAGAACTTAGTGGGGATTCATGGGCACCCGATTCTCCAGGCGATCCTACGGAATTAAATGTCTCTACCTTTCAAAGAGGGGAGAAGCAAGCTCATTATTTGGAAGACTTACTGGCTCCACGTTGCTGCATGGATGTATATATTACAATTTGTGTGTCGGGTGTTATCGTTAATTCCAGATCGTTACAGGCCGTGGATGAGTTCTTGTGTTGTTATGCTTCTTGCGGTTTGGATACACCTGAATGTTCCCACTGCATTAAACATTCCTAACACGTTATTAGGATAACAAATCTCAGACAAAACAGCTCGAGTATCTTTTTTTAATGGCCTGAATAAAAAAAATACTTTAAAACTTCAAAAGCCTCGTGAGGCCCTTTCTGAACTTATTTTCCCTGATTTTTTTGGCCAGGCATTGAGGAGAAAACCTTTGTGACCAGTTTTTAGGCTAGGGAGGGACAATGCACGGGGGCAGAGGAGGTGGGCACTGGCCTTTTCTTAGAGCTTCTGAGACAAGAAGCAGCAGGAGGGGAAGCAGGGCATCATGCTGAATATGCAGATGAAACTGGCATAGCCTTGGAAACTGAGGAAGAAACCAGAAGCATCTGCCTTTAATCAGGTCTCTATTTATGCCTTGTTTATTTACGTATCAGGCATCATGCTTGGATTTGGGGATGCAGCTATCAATCAGACAAATCGGACACAGCCCCCGCCCTTGAGGAGTCCCCAGGCTCGTAGGGAAGACCAGCCTGTATGTGACAAAATAATGTGCTGGTCACAGCAATTTAAGGCTGGTTTGATTGTTCCTTGTGTCTTCTAGCGGCAGCAGAAGGGCAGGTCGGACCCTGGGAAGCCCTCCTCGCTCACGAGGTCATCTGTACGGACCCAGGTGCTAGAACGTCCTCCAGCCCCCAGATCTTAGCACTGCGCTCAGGCCGGTCACCCTGCTCATGCCCCCACTGAGACCCTTGTTTGGTCTTTTATCGTGGGCTTCGGTGGTGTCCCCCTTGCAGACCCCAATGTGTCCTCGAGACCAGTGGGAGCCTCTTCTGAAAGGATGCAAGATCAGCTGAACCAAGCCCTGTGTTGCTTGAATTTAGTGTTACTCAAACTGTAGGTCACAACTGCATTAGCAGACCGGGAAATCGATTTAGTGGTCACAGCCAGTGTTTCTGGAAGAATGGGAGAATGAAACAGAATGAAATAGAATAGAAAATATCAAAGAACACTACACCATGTAAGAGTGATTATTGTTCTGTGAATCTTTTGTTTCAGCTGTGTATTTGTGTGTGTGTGTACTGGGTTTCAATGTCCGAAATGTCCACAAATTCCTGCAAATCCACCTGCCATGTGAATGTAAGTAAGGTGAGATCTTGCTTCTTTCTATTCTACATTCAAGCTGCACTGGAAATCTGGAAGTAATTTCTGCCCATGTTTAATACACGCAGAACGAAAGAGCACAAATCCCAGCATTTTCCAGCTATGTGACTTTGGTTAGTTACCTCTTGGAGCTCCCATTTTCCTCTGTGAAATAGGGGCAGTGATGCTTCTCTCTCACGACTGTCCGGGGGGCGGGGGTGACCAAGGTGCGGCATGGCGTGTATGTGCACAGCAGATGACAACAAAAATCTGTATAGAGCGCCTTCCTCCAAAATTCTAGTTTCCTTTCCTTCCCTGAAAATTCTCAAGGACTGAATCGAGCCCATTCCTGATGGAACATCCCACATCATTTTGTATAGTTCTTACTTAATGTTGTAGGTGATTCTGGGAGAACCGACAGCATTACCCTATTCTGTAGGCAAAGCCCGAGGTCTAGAAAGTCTTAAGGATTGAGAAACAAATCTTTTGTGCAATGTCATTTATGCCACATTGAGAATTTCCCAAGAGGAGATGCGAATGGAGCTTGCAAACAGAGTGTTCATTTATAATCCTTACTTCAGAAAACCTTTCAAAGCCCGAGTGAACACTTAGGAGCTTTTACTAATGTTTTAGAAATGTGGATAACCAAATTTTTTTTCCATCTCTCTTTAAATATGAAATATTTCTCTTTCATTAGAAGGTAATGTTCTGAAACCAGAATAAATCATTACAGCACAAAAATACCTGTTACTGGAAGAAAAATGATAAAGAAATAAAACCAGAAAAAAAAAAGTAAAACCTTGATGTGCTTAAAATGATGATTTATAGTATCATTTGTTTTTGGACCCTTTATAGAAAAACCTACATCTGCGTTTTTGTGAACACAGTTAAGAAACGGATGGAAGTTCGCTCATCTACGCGTGCGTATCTTAAGATCTGGTGATCATCTCTCACACTCACGCTCTGGTCGCCTGAGAACCCTATGGTCACAGCGCGTCTCCACGGGGCACTCGCGGGGAGTTGAACCGTTTTTAACAAAA
>JAPYYM010000552.1:0-14538 GCA_028534135.1 Potos flavus
GCTGTCCTGTCGGCGGCGAGAGGCTCGTCACGAGTCCCGAGTGTGATTTCAGGCCTCTGCCGACGTCCACGCCTCCGTGTAATTCCGTCTGAGAGGTTCTGTTGAGCGCACACTTTGTGGCTTTAGAGAGAATGTGATGGGTTCATCGGTGACTCCTGATACAGATGCTCATCATGAAGATGCACAGACATCACAGGCAAACTCACCAGCGGCTTCGGACATTCCCAGTGACTCCTCGCACCGATGAAGGGCAGACATTAAACCTACAGGGAAGCGGGAGAATGCGGTGGACCGTGTTGCCTTTTAGGCCTCAGTGGGGGTGCAGGCGGGACGTGGGGAGACGTCGCTGGGCTGCGTGTGGGCGCCGTGGCCCAGGGGTCCCGTGGACGGTGACAGGTGGCGGGGCTTGGTTTGTGCTGCTGCTCGGGGCGACCGCGGGGTTCCCACGGGTGCACACGTGGCCGCGCTTCCTTCCTCTCCAGACTTCGCTGTTGTCGCCGCCTGTCTTCCCGTCCCTCCAGGGCCCCCGTTTCTGGGCATGCCGGGCAGCACTGAGTGTCCCGTGGAAGGAGGGCCTTTCCTGAGCGGTGTTCTCCGCCCCCCACACAAACCAGAGCTGCCGTGCCCTTTTCCGCTCCCGAACTCGGGAGTCTGTTACTTGAACCTTCCCTATGACATTTTCTGCTTCCCTGTCTGCAGCTGCCGGTGGAGGGGCAGGACATGCAGGATCGAAGGGCGGGTCTGGGGGAGGTCTGCTGCTGCCGCCGCTTTCTAGCTGTGTGCCGTGGGGAGGTCTTTTGAATTCCGAGCCACAGTGTCTTCCTGCTCTCCTCGGAGGCCATGAGCGTGAATGCTTGGCACCCAGGGCCGCGGCTCTCCCTGGCCGGTCGTCCTCCAGCTGGCCTCCCGCCGCACCTGGAGACACGCAGACACGTGTCTGTCTGCCGGGTGCGCGTTCGTTTGGCTCCCCTGGGAGATTCAGGTCATCTCCATACTATGGGGGCCAGCAGTGTGGATGTTCAGCCTGAGGGAG
Source organism: Potos flavus (assembly GCA_028534135.1). NCBI lineage: Eukaryota > Metazoa > Chordata > Mammalia > Carnivora > Procyonidae > Potos > Potos flavus. The sequence goes on from JAPYYM010000552.1 coordinate 1,034, forward strand.
GGCGCTGAGCAGGGCTGTCCTCCCCTAGCCGGGGCACCACATGGGATCCGCCCTCTGTGATGGGATCGACTCAGCAGTCGGCCAGACAGGTGCTGTGATGGGCGGTTGCCGGCACCCACGTCCAGGATCCTGCGGGGTGAGATCCGACTGGCTGGGGTCGCTGTGGGGTGTGGGAAGGGCTGGGGTCTGGGTCCGTCGGCGGGGCTGTCCTGTCGCAGACTGGCCAGCCTGAGCAGCAGACCTTGACTGTCTCAGTTCTAGAGGCTGGAAGTCTGAGATCAAGGTGGCGGCTGGTTTGGATTCTCCTGAGGTCTCTCTCCTTGGCTTGTGGACAGACACCGCCTCCGTGTGTCCCCTTGTGGCCTCTCCTGCATGTGTGCATGCCTGGTGACTCTCTCCTATTAGGAGGATGCTGGTCCTATTGGATTAGAGCCTCACACTTATGACCCTTATGACCCCCCCCCCCCCCCAAGGCCCTGCCTGCAGGAACAAACACACTGTTGGTTTGGGTTTCAACGTAGGAATTGGGGAGGGGGGGGCACAGTTTAGTCCGTAACAGTGTCCTTCCCTACCCCCGCCTTCCCCGGGTCACGTGGTGACACAGGCTGACAGGTGCCGCATTATTCACGCAGATCGGGCTGGTGCGGCGGGCCGTGCCTCATCCTGCCGGCGCAGGTGGGTCGTTCAGGCACGGACTTCCAAAGTGACTGGAACCAGGCAACAGCGAATTTCTGGACCCGAACCAAACTATTTACTTTCTATCTTTATTGTGATTTTTTCTTATGATATCTTTATTTACCTCGTATATTTAATTGTATTTATCTGATGTCTGTATTTTCCCATATTTATTTTAATCTTATTTTGATTGAAAGTTGTAGAGATTTCATTTTTACTGGAAAATGCAAGAGCCTTTAGGGTATTATGATATGAAAATTTGAAAGAATGTGTGTTTAGATCAAAGCAGTGTTTTAAAAACATAAAACAGATTGTGAAAAAATTATGAAATTTGTTTAAAATTTGGCTTACAGAAAAGTGGAAGTGGAGGGATCTGGGGTGAAGGCTGATTTCAGGGCGCTTCTCGCTGTTGTCACAGGAGCGGTGCCGCCCCGGCTGGGAGGGGAGCCGCCCCGCGCTCAGCCAGGCCTCGGCTCCCGGCGCCAAGCGCGGCCCTGACTCTGTGGCCCTGGCCTCGCGCACGGCCCAGAAACAATATCCAGATGCAGAGGGGAGGGTTGGCCGTCTTCCCTGCCACATTCTGTTACCACGGTCAGTTTCTTCTGCAGCCATGTTACGTCATCCAGGCGGGAACGGTGGTCATCAGGTGATTGACTGAATCCAGTCTCCCGTCTCCACAGCGTTGGGCAGACGGCGTTGACTCTGCATCTGTGGACGGTGGTCTTTGAATGCTTTTACAAAAGGGGTTTTGATCACGATCGTTAAAGATGGCAGAAATAAAATCGGCTATCAGCCCACATCCCGTGCCCCCTCAGTTATGTCCTAAAGACTCCGTGTGAGTCTGCCCTGCCCCCGCTGGCTCCCCGGAATTGGCTTTGATCTCCGAGTCCTGACACGGAAATGAGAGTGGAAGGTGCAGTGCAGGTCAGCCCGCATCAGCCCTCCCCGCAGTTAGCCTTTGGGAGGGATGCCGAGCTTCTAGAACATCTCGGGCTGGCGTTTTCTGCTGCCGCGTGAAGAGAAGAGCACGTAAGGTTTGGAGTGTTGAGTAGGAAAACAACCTTCAGCCCACGCCAAACCAAGAAAAAGGTTGAGTGATTATTCAGTTTTTAAATCCTCAAAACAATAATACTTCAGTCTGGACAGACACTGGCAGAGCCAGCGGAACCGTCACCCTTAGGTTAACGTTGTTTCCGGGCTGGTGACTGTGATAGCCCTTCCTCCTGCAGGTGTAGGGCCCTCAGCTGTGGGCCTTGGCCCGGCTGTGGCGACACGGGGCCCCACCCCGTTCAGGGCGGCGGGATCGTCAGAGCCAAAAACCTTGGCGCGTTGGAAACGGCGCTGGAGTACAATTTGCAGATTATGTGACATGAATCATGTTAATCAGCTTATACTTATTAATTGGTTTAATCCTCACAGCAACTCAGAGACCGATATAATTGCCAATTTATAGATGTGGGACCTTGAGACCAAGGGTATTGAATGATAATTCACCACCATTCTCCCAAAGGTGTAATGATACGCATAGAAAATACAGAATTATGTGTGTGTGTCTTTGTATATGTGTTTTATGTGTTATGTATGTGTGAGTGAAGGTAGAAGAAGGTCTAAGCTGAACTTTTTGCGGTTTTATTTCATTTATTTATTCATGTATTTATTTTAAGCTCCACGCCGTGGTTTGAACTCACAACCCTGAGATCAAGACCTGAGTTGAAATCAGGAGTCGGATGCTTAACTGACTGAGCTAGTCAGGTGCCCTTGAGGTGTTATTTTCTAAAACTTCTGAAAAAATTCAAACACATGGAGAATACACAGAATATTGTAGTGACTTGCTGGATACCGTCAGGGAGCTTCAGTAATTACCAGCCCATGGCTGGTCTGTCTTCTCTATACTCTGCCACCGATTAATGTTCTTTTCAAGCAAGTCCAAGACACTCTATCATCTCACTGGTAAATGTTTCAGTACTTGTCTCTAAAGAACTTAAAGCATATACACACGTGTGTGCATACACAACCACATTACCATTATTACACTTAACAAAGGAACAGTTCCTGGGCACCTGGGTGGCTCAGTCGGCTCAGGTCATGATCTCAGGGTCCTGGGAATTGAGCCCCGTGTCGGGCTCTGCGCTCAGAGGGGAGTCTGCTTGTCTGCCTCTCTCTCTGTCCCCCTCAAATAAATAAATCAATCTACAAGAAAATGATAGCTCTTAATATCACCGAATACCCCATTCACGTCCAGTTGGAAATTGGAGTACCATAATTTTTGTCCTTCACCTTGTTTGAATCAGGATCCATTAAATGTCTACACAGTGCAATTGGGCTGATCTTCTAGGTCTCTTTTAATGCGTGGGTCCCATGGCCAGCTTTCCTTTCTTCCCATATGATATGTTTGCAAAGCTGGATTATGTGTTTTGTAGTATTTCCTTAATCTGGATTTTTTTTTTTTTTTTAAATTGCATCCCCTCGGAGTTACATATATCCTCCTCCCTTGCCTTCTCTATTTTCCTGTCAATTGGTGGTTTGGGAGGCTTATTTTGGTGCCCCTTCTGGTTTGCTTGGTAGACTGTTTCCTGGGCGGCGGCTGGGCTCTGTCAGGAGGAACAGACCTTCTGGGTGTGTTACTATAGATGGTGGCCACCATTGGTGGTCCCGGCCCAGATCCGGTAATGCTCAGAGGTTGCAGAATGGTGAGTTTGTGACTTTGTCCTTCATTTTGTTTGCTTGTTAGGAAGCTCTCAGGGAGAAAAGCTTTCTTTATGCTGGTCTAATCCTTGCCCACGTCTGGGGCATTTCAGGGGAAGGGAGCAGTTTCCTCTAAGCCGGATGGATCCGTGCGGGGGACAAGACCCAGACCCGTGGTGGATACCCCTTGCTGGAGCCTGCTCCTGGGAGAGGTGGCCCACTTCCCACTCAAGGATGGGAGCTCTCTGCTGAGCTCCCCTGCCCCATCTCTTGTCGTCCTCGTGAAGCCAGTTTTGAGACATGTTTCATGCCGTCCATGGAGGTAACAGCCAGTGTTTATCCGGTCGCAGAGCGGGCTGGGCTGGGTGTCTGCAGGGAAGGGGCTGCCGGGAGTGTAGATGGGGAGGTGGCGGTTTGAACGCCCCACTGGCCACTCGTGACCTCAGCAAATTGGGGGATCGGGCTCTGCTTCCCCGGGGATGATGATGCCCGCGTCGTCTGTGTTGTGTGGTGAGTGTTGAAAGGGGTGAAAAGCTCTGCGAGGGACCCACCTCCCAGCACAGGGCTTGGCACAGTAGGGACACCGTGTAATGTGGGCTTTGCTTCGCCTCGTTCCCCTAGCCGTCGTGGGGCACCCTTGTCACGTGACACCTGGCTGGACTCGGGTCCCTGCAGCGCGTGCAGCAGACCCCGAAGCCAGCGGTACCCGCAGACGCTGACTCTGATTACAGGTTCTGCCTGGAGCTGGTGGGCTGCGCTGGGATGCGGTGGGGGCTGGCCCGGGCCCCAGACGCCCTGCCTGGCTGTCGGGTGTGACAGCACAGGTACAGTGTGTGAGGAAGCTGCAGTGTTGTGCATGTGGGAGTGAAAGTCTATGATTGTAGGAGGCTCCGACCTGGTGGAAAGTTTTGAGCCTTCCAGCCGAGAATCGAGATGGGAGAGGGTGCGGGTGGACAGTTGCTCGAAATCTCTTTCTGTTAGGAGCCAGTGCCACTGTGGTTCTAACCGGGTCCCAGGGGACGTGCCTGTCCCGCCCCCTCCTCGGTTCCCAGAGGCCCCTCCCGAGGGACTGGTTGGCAGTACACAGCTCACTTTCCCGTAAATGTTCTCAGGACACAAAGTGGGAAAACAGAAAGTTGTAACTGGAGAGGTTTCTGTTCCCTGCACACAGGAGGTAACACGCATCGGAGGGAACAAGATAGCGGGCTGCCTGTCGCCTTTCCCTTTACTTAGCAACCTCCTTGGACCCCACAGACTGGGAGGGAGGCGTTCCATAGGGATCAGCGGTCTCCTGGGTCCATTCTTGGATACTGCTGGCTAACTAGGTATTAAATTCTAGATAAACTGGTGCTGCGTACATATTCTAGGTGCAATGTCTCTGTTGCAAAGTAGGATTTTTCATTAAAAAATAAAAGCTTTAAAATGCATCCTGTGTTTCTCCTGAGTCTGCAGAATGTGAATATCGCCCTAAAATGTCAGGGTTTAATTTCTTAAGCTGAGTGGATGGGGGAGGCTTGAAATTGAGCAAAGAAAATTGAGATCGATCACTTAAATTTACTTTTCCCTTTTTTGGTAGGTAATTGTTTCGTGTTAAATTTGTATTTTATGTCCATGCCTCTTTTGAAGCTTGAGATCTTGATGTGATCATAAGCAAACGTCTCCTTAACAAGATGGAGAGGACTGGTTTATGAAGTGGGTAGACCGAGTGAGAGCTAATGTCCACATGGCTATTTTTCAAAGGCAGGGCCACTCAGCCAGGTGAATCCAGGCACGTTTGGGTTCTTGTGGTTGATGCAAACCTGCGGACCAGCTACGAGAGCGTGCCCGGAGCAGCCCAATGGGAAGGCGTTCGGCGTAGCCCGCATCCCTCCTCCCAGGGCAGGCCTCGGGGTGGCTGTTGCCTTTGCTGATAATCCCTCTCTGTTTACTTGGAGACTGTGAATCAGATTTTAATTTTTTCAGCAAGAAAATCATTTGAAAATATAGAACATTTCTCTTGGAATCCTGTTACACAAAATGGTTTACGTTAAAAGCCTCTTGTGAATAAGTGAGGGTAACAAGGAATGAATTATTGGAAAGAAAAAAAAACCTAAAAATAAAATAAAAAAAAAGCGGTAGGACTTAGATTGTTGTGCATAAAGTCAAGTCAGAAGCAGGTGCAGCTGTGGCTACGAACGGTAGGAATGTGTGTGAAGGGCCATCGCCCTCCTCAGGGCGGAAATCTGAGGCACGTGTTGCTTCTTTAGGTTGAGAATAGTTTTGATGCATGATGAGCCTGAACGCTAAAGGAACACTGTTTTTTTCTCTCAAATCGTAGGTGAAGGTGGGTGAGTTCTGGCAGTGTTTGTCCAAAAAATTATGCAGGCCGACTTCCGCCCGTGGAGCGCGACAGCGGGGCCGCGAGAGTGGCAGGCTCCTGGGCGGCATCTCTCCGCACACGTTTGGGCCAGGGCGGTCTCGTCTTGTTTTCTTCCTGGAATGGAAATACTGTCCCACTTGGAGTCTTCCTGAGACTGTATCCCGTGAAAGTGCAACAGTAATTCTTCTGTGTCAACTTCGTATTTTGTTCCGCGTGCACAGCGAGGGGTGGGAGCGGGCCATGGCTGAGAAGGGGGAAGCGGGACACGGGGGGCGGCGTGTGGCCGCAGCAGGACTCGGCTGGTCGAGCAGGCACCGGCCGGGCAGCGGTCCCCGCGTGGACGTGTGCTTTGTGTGTCCAAGTGGACCTCGGTGAGGACATTATTAATAAGCGAGAAAATGCCTGAAAAATAGCCATCCTGTTACTTTTAAACAGACTCTTACTTTAGACATTTATGATTTGTGTTCGTTGTAGGATTATTCAAAGTAGAAACAGAAAAACCCCAAACCTAGCGTTTCAAGATGGGGTGTGTAGGTTTTGCGTTTGTCATTTTGGGTGTGGTTCGCATCTTCGGACTGAGGCGCTCGGGAGGTTTTCAGACGTGGCGGTCCTCCTGGGGCGTCTTCACCAGATTGCTTCTGTCATCCTTCCCAGCGCCCGGGTATTTCATAGTGGGCCACTTCGTTGGACATTTAAGCTCCTGACTTTCAGAATCCTGAACAATACGATAAAGGATGTTTTCATAATGACTGCATTGAGTACTTCTTCATGATGTTGCCCTAGATGGGTAATTGTTCTACCAAAATTTTCTTCAATAAAAATAACGTATTGTTGCACTGACTCCGGAAGGTTGGTACCACTTTACCCCTCCGTCCGCCAGGCATTGCGTTGAGGGGGAGGTGGTGGCTGCTGGCGGAGTTAGTCCTTCCACCCTGCAAGCCCCGGGGCGGGGGGCAGACCTCCCCCCCCCCCACCCCGCACACTCGGGTTCCCTCCTCCTGCCTCCCCCTCCCCCTTCCAGCTCAGCCTTCAGTTTCATAGGTTTCACAAGAATATTGACTATGAGGGACACCAGGGTGGCTCAGTCAGTTAAGTGTCTGACTCTTGGTTTCTGCTCAGGTCAGGATCTCAAGGTCGCGGGATGGAGCTCCGTGTTAGGCTTTGCGCTCAGCGTGGAGTCTGCTTCAGATTCTCTCTCCCTCTCCCTGCTCATGTGCGCGCACGCGCGCTCTCTGATAAATAAATGAATAAAGTCTTAAAAAAATAAAAAGGAATGTGGATTGTGGACTTGTGGCTGACTTCAGGGGTGGCATTTGAGGGTGAGGTAGGGACATGCCCAAAGCTCTGGGGAAGGTAGAACCAGGTGTGTGGGGTTGCCGAGGAGGGATGGCCAGGAGAGTCAGCGGGAGAGCGGGCTTCCCAGCACACTCGGCCTGGCCGGCTTCCTGCACGCGGGGGCTTTGGGAGAAAGCGCGGCGCCACCCTTTTCTGGAGAGCGTGGGTGTGTGCAGCATCCGTGCGTGCGACTGGTGCTTCCCATCACCGTTTGGCTCTTGGTTACTTGATTGTCGTCCTGTGTGACTTTCTCTTTCCTTCCTCGTCTGCGGGGCCATTTTTGCCGAGGGCTACGACATCCTGAGTTGTCTTGCCCAGAAGTCTAAACTCTGTGTGGGGGGTGGCTCCAGGCCACTGCTCTGCTGCTGGTGGGATTTCTGGCTGCGCTGCCGGAAAGCTCGTGTTGCCTTGTAGTCAGAGCACAGATGCCTTCTGTTGTGGGAAGTGCTTGTTTCAAGTCCTCTCCAGGGGGCCGGTACTTCCGTAGTGTGTGCCAGAGGGGGCTCTGGGCCGATGGTGGTAGTGGCTGCCGTTGGTGGGCATCTCCTGGGTGCTAAGAGTTCCGTGTATGTTGGCTGCCTCCCCGAATAAGATACAAAATCCACATTGTCATGTCATTGTAGGGATTAAGAAGCTCAGAGAATACGAACCTCGTGTGGGGTCCAGGTGGGGAATGGAGAAGGCCGGTTTGGTGTCCAGGTGTCCAGGCCCCCTGACCCCGGAGCCCGCGGGTGGAGATTGAACGGCAGGAGCTGCCGGTGGCTTGTGTCAGGTGTCCTCGAGGCGAGGGAGGGAGGCGCATGGCCAGCCTTGGACCGGACACTCCAGGGAGCCGTGCAGAAGCCGGAGGGCTTGGGCTGGAGGAGCTCAGCTCCCGTCCTGCGGGGCCCGAGAGTGGGAGGGGGTAGCGGACTTCTGCGTCCAGCGTGTTCCCGTTCCTGTGTCAGTCTGTCCCCAGCTGGGTGGGTCCCCTCAGGACGTTGTAAGGTGCACACGCGCACGGGAACCTTTGGGACCGTCATCCTTCCACCCCGAAGCCTGACTGTGAGTCGGGGCTGTTGGCAGCATCAGGAGCGGGAGGTGGGGGCGTGGAGGAGACGGAAGCAGGGCAGGCAGCGCTCGGGTCGGGACTGCCCGCGCTCCTGAGCCTCTGCGGAGGGCTGGCTGCTGCGACAGCGCTGTGTCTGGGCCCAGGCTGTGTGTGCATCCCTGGGTGATAGGGCCAGGTCTTCCTGGCCCCCGAGGACGCTTGTCTTCCAGGGCTTGGGGAGTCGAGGTGGGGCGTATTAGGTCCTTGCCGGGTCTTAAGTCTCAGTGTGGCTTTGGGATCCCGGGGCTGGGGAGGCAGGACTTGGGCGCTAGCTCAGTGCCTGTGTGACCCAGTGCCACAAGGGGCCCACGAGAGGCAGGTACATAAAATTCGGGCCTGAATGAATGCTGCCAGGTCTTGGCCTGTCAGCGTCCCTTAGTGAGGGTGTCCATGCGCTGTTGGTTGGGCTCCTGCCGGACGAAATCTGCCATTAGATTGTGCTCTGACTTCCTGCAGCGGGTAGTTACCCCCGGCGTGCCCCGGGTGGCCGTGACCTTGACGTTAGTTCCCTGCTGCTGCTGTAGCAAACTGCCCCCAGCTTGGGGCACACGTGTATTCTCTTGCGGTTCTGGAGGGCACATGTCCTAAAGCGAAGGTGTTGGCAGGGCTGTGTTCCTTCTGGAGGTGCCACGGGAGAGCCCCCCCCACCTCTCCCTGCCTTCTCTGGCGCGCCCCTGTCCTCCGGCCTCGAGGGCAGCAGGGGGGCTTTCCCCCAGGCTCTCTCTGACCTCTGCCTCCATCCACACACCGCCTCTCTCCCCCGCTGCCCCTTGCCAAATTGTTAGGACCTTCGTGGTTGCCTTGGGCCCATCTGGACACTCTAGAACAAGGTCCTCAACTCACACCCACGAAGCCCCCTTGGTCATGGAAAGTAGCAGTCACGGGATCTGGGGATTCCGACGTGCACGTCTTTGCTGGGGCGGGGGGGCATTTTTCTGCCGCTCACAACAGCCCCCTCACTCTGTTTCTGAAGCTCCTGCAGGTGACTCTTCCTCCCTGCAGAGTGGGGGGCGTGCCTGTTGTGCCTGGGGCTCAGCCGTCCCCTCAGGCTGGGGCGGGGGGCCCTGCTGAGTCTCGGGCTGTCTGGCGCCATCTGCTAACTTGGGCGACAGTTTAGAAAGTACAGTCGGACTGTGAGGAGCTGGATAATGACTTGGGGCACTTGGCACGGGCTGACCGATGCGTGGGCACCAGAGATCTAGACTCAGTACGGGAACCCTGAGTTTGGAACCCCAGCTCATTCTCCTCGTCCAGACTGCTGTCTATGGGCATCCTTCACGGCCGGGCCCCCCGCCCCCGCCCCCCGTGCAGCCAGCCTCGCCCCTGCTCACCACCACCAAGGAGGCGCGCTTGCCCTCCCCTGCATGGCGTTCCCAACTGCTGGCCGCACCTGTCCCCCTCCTGCTTGCCGGTGGGGACACGACCTGCCTTTTGGCCCTGTGCGGCCTGTCCTATCCCCCGGATCCCATGACTTGTGACTGACCCTGTCCATGTCACCTGCCACTGTCTGCCTGGAGATGCGGTCATGACTTGTGCCTTGTTCATGTACCTGCCCTCGGGGGATGAGGGAATTGGGAGACCGGGGTTCTTTGTCTGGCTTTGCCCCTACAGTGCAGGCAGGACCCCCAGCCCTGCAGGGTGGGTGCCCCCACTGGCCTGGACACCTGGCAGATGCCTGTTGAGGCTTTAGACTTTTAAACAGGAAAAAGAGAAGACAGGAGAAAAGGTAGAGTTGATCCCAAGAAGTAGCATTTGCCGGGAATAAATTCTACTCTTGTTCTGGTCACTAACCTATTACCTGCTCAACACAGAAAATGTGGGACAGTGTAAAGAAGGAGAAAAAGTTGCCTGTAATTATTCCATCTACAGGCAACCATGGCTATTTTGGGGGGGGTCCTGTTTTTCTCACCTTTCTGTTCTGTAAAGGTTCACATGTGTGGCATGCTCAATGATGTTTCCATTTTTTTGCTACTTCATCTTTGTTACAGTGACATTTTCCTGTCCTCACCTTTTCATTGATGATGTTTCTTATGGCGGCGTGTGATATTTAATCATGGATGGATTGGAATGGACTCATCCCAAATAGATTTCTTTCTTTCTTTTTTTTTTTTTTAAAGATTTTATTTATTTATTTGACAGAGAGCGAGTGAGCACAAGCAGGGGGAGCAGCAGGCAGAGGGAGAGGGAGAAGCAGGCTCCTTGCCGAGCAGGGAGCCTGATACGGGGCTCGATCCCAAGATCCCGGGATCATGACCTGAGCCCAAGGCAGCTGCTTAACCAACTGAGCCACCCAGGCGCCCCCGCAAACTAGATTTCTTTTTAGAACTTTTTGAGTGTTTCAAATAAAAAAAAAATGGACAGAAATTAATGTTTTAAAACAGGTAAGAAGAAAACCAAATGTCCCTACGTCAGTGTAGCCCTTGTCTCTTACCCTGTGCGGTGTGGCCCTCGTGCTGTCTGCTCCCTCCTCCGTGGGTGAGTGGTGGCTGTGGGCTCCCTTCCACTTCGTGGCTCTTGTAAGTTGGCAAACACATGGTTTGCTCTTTGGTTTGTGTCCTCAGTGCTTCTGACTGGGCATGATGGTGTTTGAAACAAACAAAAACATGGTTTGCTTTGCTCCTGATCTTAGAAAGGGAAAAATCCCCCCCAAACCATGTGTGGTGCCCGTCTGGTAAGGGCTGCAGAGCAAACCACGACCAGATTCATGAGCATCCAGAGATGTGTAGGATTATGGGCCCTACTGTGGATGTTTTGTTCCAAAAAAGTTGTTTTTTCAATCTACTGGTAGTCCATTAAAAATAAAAAATGGTCAAGTTCATTAAAAGCCACAGTCAGTCACTTTCTGATGAAAGAGGTTTTGACTTTTCTCTTTTTAGATTTAATGAAGATTCAGATGTTTGCGGTAGGCAGCAAATCAAGTGGATTTTATAGGAAATTATGTAAGGAAGCTTAATGACTGATTTTTTTTCTGAATCAGACAAGTGGAGAACGATCTTAGGGAAATGTGTACATCCATCACTCATTAGTTTACTATATGATAATTAAAATTGTATAGAGGCATGTCAGATAATTAGAAACTGGGTGGTATTTTGTATTAAGGATCAAAACAAAGATTTTGCTTGGAATGTCGAGCAGAATTACACTCTGGCTCAGATTAAACACATGGCAGGCATCCTATTCCAATTTTTGAAATCATCAGCCAGGCTTTATTATATTTTTTGGGTCTTTGTTCTTTTGTCCTTTGCTCTAATGAAAAGGAACGCTGGGAAAATGGCATTGGGAGGCCAGGCAAAATCGGTTGGGGTTTTTCTCCCGGGTGGGAACTGTGAGGTCTGCCCGTCTGCTCTTTCCCCCTCGGCCACTCCTCGGCCCGTTGTTGGACTGAGGTTTATGTCTCCATAACCCAAGTTTACCTTTTTGGATAAGTGAAACTTAATTAAATGAGAAGCTTATTTATACACATACACTCATGTATATTTTTTTACTCAGGTTCATTGTAATGTAAGTCCACTACTGAATGCTTCCTTACATTTCAGCGACAGCCCGTGCCTCAGTTTCCTGGTCCAGTGACACTGGGATAGTGGTGGTGCGTCCTGAGAGCTGTGTTGGGAAGGATCAGCACAGTAATCCCTGGGAAGCCTTCATAGATAAGTGCCCAGGGAGGGTGACAGCTTTCTCTCTCAGATGATTGGGCATTTGCTTTCAGCCTCATTCTGCACTGTTCGGGGTTCCCTGGATGAGTTATCATTTGCAGCATTGACCTCTTCTGTGCGGAGAAACCCAGGCAAGTAACAGTGGGAAGCAGACCCCAGCCTTAAGGGAGGAACACAGGGATGCTTGTTTCCGGCAAATGCCTTCTGTCTGGTTCCCCAACCTTCTCCTCTGGAATTCTGCTGGTGTGTCTGCAGATGGAGAAGGACCCACCGCCTCCTGGAGCTGAGCCTCCTGCTGTCGTGCCTGGGTCCCGGCAGGAGCGCCCTACAGAGGGGCTGGGCAGAGACCCCAGTGCTGCTCCCTGTCCCCAGAGCGTGCTTGGGAGGAACTTCAGGGAGAAGTGCGGTCAGGAAGAGGAGGGGCTGTGTGTCTGTGGAGGTCTCAGGTGCCTGGCCCCCGCTAGGCAGTCACTACAAGTGCAGTCAGAGCTCCACAGCTTTCCGAGTGTGGCCCAGCCGCAGAGCAGCCCTGGGGATGGCCCGTGCAAAGGCTGCCCTCTCTGGGGCTTGAATGTCTGCAGCCTTTAGCAAAACTTGGTCTGCCTGATTAGTGAGCTTGTGTGCACAGTGAGCTCTGAGCTCTGACGGTCCGTGCGAGGCCAGCATGGTGGGGGATGTTGCCCTGGCCTGCCCTTGCATGCTCCCACAGGCAGCGGTCCACCTTCCAGAACTTTCTCTGAGTGGGGGCACAGGTATTTGGAGCTCAGGGCCTTGGCTAGCTGGCTGGCTGGTCTTCGGAGCCCTTTAGGGTCTGGCCATAGAGACCATTCTGGCTTGTCGTGTAGGACTTAGGCCTTGGCTTCTAACCCTGTTCCTTGCTTGTCCCTGAAAGTGGTTCATCTTTTAGAGTGTATATTGCTAAATTGCATTGCATTTCCCCTTGCTCTGCTGTTTTTTCATCAAGAACAAAAAATTTCCATTTGCATTAGTGGAAGTCCTAATAATCTTTCAAGGACAGATCAATGCATCCAGATATCCAGTTTTCCATGAAAACTGTTGTCTTCCTTTAGCTTCCCATGGGAGCTGGTATCTGCTCTTTGTGGCCCTCTCTCATTGCCGCACGATCCCATGGAGCCCAGTGTGTGTGTGTGTGTGCGTGCGCGCGTGCATGCGTCTGCGTGAATGTGTGTGCATGCGCGCTTCTCTGGTGCGGTTTGTGTTCAGGTATGGGCATGTTTGTGCATAGCTGTGTGCATGTGTGAATGTGCATGCACGTGGGCATGGGTGTGTGTGAATAGCTGTGTGTGAATGTGCACACACGTGTGCATGTTTGTGTGTGCATAGGTGGTGTGCGTGAATGCACGCACATGGGCATGTTTATGTGTGCATAGCTGTGTGCATGTGTGAATGCATGCATGTGGGTGTGTGCATAGCTGTGTGCGCGTGTGAGTGCACGCATGTGTGCATGTTTGTGTGTGCATAGCTGTGTGCATGTATGTGCATGCACGTAGGCATGTTTATGTGTGCAGAGCTGTGTGTGTGTGAATGTACACGCACGTGGGCATGTTTATGTGTGCATAGCTGTGTGCGTGTGTGAATGTGCACACACGTAGGCATGTTTGTGTGCAGAGCTGTGTGTGTGTGAATGCATGCACGTGGGCATGGGTGTGTGCATAGCTGTGTGCTTGTGTGTGCACGCACGTGGGCA
>JAPYYM010000553.1:0-14537 GCA_028534135.1 Potos flavus
ACTTTTTTTTTAAAAGATTTTATTTATTTATTTATTTGACAGAGAGAGAGAGACACGGCGGGGGGGGGGGGGCGGGGGGGGGGAGAAGGAGAAGCACGCTTCCCGCTGAGCAGAGAGCCTGAGGTGGGGCTGGATCCCAGGACCTGGGATCATGACTTGAGCCCAAGGCAGAAGGCAGACACTTAAGGACCGAGCCACCCAGGCGCCCCAGGAATTCATACTCTTTTGTTGCTGGAAGGGATTTCAGAGATCTGACCCTCTGAGCACAGCGATTATGACTGCCAGCTCTGAAGCAAACAGGCCTGAGTTCTCGTCCCAGCACTTTCTAATCTTTGTGATCTTGGGAAAGTTTCTCTATTTCTCTAAGGCTTGGATTTCTCTTTAAAATGGGGGTATATCAGGGCGCCTGGGTGGCTCAGTCATTAAGTGTCTGCCTTCAGCTCGGGTCTTGATCCCAGGGTCCTGGGATCGAGTTCCGCATCATGCTCCCTGCTCAACAGGGAGCCTGCTTCTCTGCCGCTCCCCCTGCTTGTGCGTTCTTGCTCTCTCTCTCTCATTGGCAAATAAATAAATAAAATCTTTTAAAAAATTTAATGGAGGTAATAATAGTGGAGTTGGGAGGAATAAACAAGAGGAAATGCATACAGGGCCTAGCATAGTACCTGACAGTAAATGCTCCACAAATATCAGCAAGGAGTGTATTATTTAAGCCCAAATGCTGGGGCGCCTGGGTGGCTCAGTCAGTTAAGTGTCTGACTTGGGCTCAGGTCATGATCCCAGGGTTCTGGGATCGAGCCCCACTTTGGGCTCTCTGCTCAGCAGGGAGTGCTCCCCCTGCTTGTGCTCTCTCTCTCCCTGCAAATGAATGAATAAAATAATAAATAAATAAATAATAAAGGCCAAACCCTGAAGCCCTGGAAGAAGAACGGACCCGCCCAAGGTCACCTAGCTTCAGGGTCCAAACTGGATTAAAAACCAGGTTTTCTGCTTCCCGACCCAGTGCTCTATATCGCCCCCCCACCTGAATTACTTTCTATCTATGCAGAGTGTTTTCTTTTTGATCCAGGGGTACCTAGGGCTGAAAGGCTTGGGCTCCATACCCTGAGGGATTATGCTCCCTACTTCAGATATAAAGAGAACAGAGTCCTCAAAACTCACATTTTGCCTTCCTTCTCTTTTTTGCTGCTCTTGATGTCTGCCAACTTCCATTTCTCCCTCTAGATCTGTTTGGCTGTTGTCCTGGTTTCTCCTTCTCACTAAATATCTGGGTTTCTGATCGTTTCCTTTATTTCCCAGATGTACTAGTTTACATTTTCCCTCCTCACATCCCTTATGTTCTCTAAACCAGATTTCTAGACTCTGTAGGGGAGAGAGAAGATATTTTTTTTTCTCTCCAGAGTTTTTAAGTAAATAGACTATTTCCTTCTCATCACTTATGTGCAATAACTATTCTGTTAGGTTTTTGGTGTTCTGGTCAGGGAAGCTGAACAAAAACAGGGCTAGAAAACAGGTTTTTCAGACTGTTTCTTGGTGAACGTCTTAGGTCACTGCAGAGATGAGGCTTTTAAAATGTGCAACAAAGGCTCAGCATTTGCTTGTCACATATGGTAAACATTGCTTAAAAGAAGGCAGGGACTCCTGAAAACCTTAGTGGCACCCTCGCCTGCTAAATAAATGTCTGCTGATGCTCTTGAGGGTGCCCATAGTTTCACAGGGACACAAGAGGACGTACAGAGTCCCCCCCCCCCCCCCACACCTAATTTGGGCGCATGCAGAACAAGAAAACGTCTTCTGGGGTAGAAGGAAAAGTCAGGAGTCTGAACATCACATAAGCAAATAAGAACTCTACCAGTGGAAAAGGAGGGAGTGGGAAGTCTATCTGGTAAGAGCAGGAAGGAATTTTAGATTTGATCAGACCCAGCCACCTCATCTCCAGATGTGACCCAGTGACACTCCGGGTCATGCAAGTAGCCCAGGATCTTTCACTCTCAGAATTCTGATCAGAAAACCCTTCAGCGATCTTAAGGCAGACCTCAAGACGTTACTGCTGCCTTCTTGCTCCTTGCATTTATGTTTCTGACTTTTATGGCTCAAAGGCAAAATTCCAGCTGAAATTTGTTGCCGCCATTGGAATGGAGCCCGCACTGTTTCTTTGGGGGCCGGGGGGGGGGGGGGAATGACTCTGTAGCGACATCCCCATGCCTCAAGTGGGAACTACAGCTCAAGGGGCTCAAGAATCCACTCAGGGCAGTGGTGAAAGATTTTTGACTCCCTCACAGGATCTTCATCAGCAGAGCTATGGGGAGTGGGTGAGCAGACTTGAGAGGTGTGGGGAGAGGAGAGGTTGTTTTGGGGGGGCGGGCAGCGGAGGCTGGGGTGTTTTGGCATTGTTCCACAATCTAGGCAGCAGGGGAGCAGGACTGCGAGGCAACTCTGAGGCTCTACGGGAAGTCTCCTGTAGAGCCTGAGGAGGAAACATCCGGCCTGCAGCAGCATTAAGGAGGGCGAATGTGTCCCAGGAGGGAAGGATGCCACCACCATGAACCTCTAAATATGGGCACAGTGGGATCCCAGCAAGGCAGCGACTTGAGGAGAATGTGTTCTATCCAAGACACTATATGTCTGTTAGGGCTGCTCCATACATAGCACATGGAAAACTGATTTAATCTCAAGTCATTTTTTTTTTTCTAAACAGGTGGAAAGGTAAGTTTAATCCATAACTTTGTTTCAGTCACTACGACTACACTATCCTAGAACTTTTCACAGCAACATCTCCTAGAGAAATAATAAAGTTTGCCAGGAAGTTCCTGAGCTTTGGTCATATTTCAGCCCTTGGCAGGAAGCGCCACTGTTTTCACATATAGTAACAATACTCACACGTATTAAGTACTTCTTTCTGCTAGGGACTACCATACCATATATACTGAGCACTTATTTACGCTAGTTATTTTTCCAAGTGCTTTACACGTATTAACTTAGTCCGATTCTCACAATAACCTAAGGAGGTAGCTAGTGTTTTACAGATGAGGAAACCGCACAGAGAGGCCAAGTAAACCAAGGTTGCACAGCTAACCGAGTAGTGGAACCAGGATTTGAATCCTGAAAGTCTGGCTTCAGAACCCTTGTTCTTACTACCTACCACACTACACTGGCAGGTGAATCAACTGTTTGCTAAATAGTTTATCCTTGAGGCAGGACTTCCAGACTTTCGCAGCCTGAATGTATATAGCCATAGCAGTATGTCCAAGCTTGCCTGATCCTAGAACTACCTGAACCCTTGCAAAGATAGAGATTTCCAGACTCTAGCCCAGATCCACAATCAAGCAAGTTTGAAAAACCTTAATTTAGTAGAGTGAGCACCACCAGCCCTGAGCATCAGGAAACCTAGGTTTGGGTCCTGACAGTGCCTCTAACTGTTCCTGAGACTTTGGGCAATGTCACTTTTCAATACCCTCGTTGTTCCACCATCCACCTCATCCTGGACTGTTCCAAGAACACATGAGATATCCCTCCCCTTCATAGAGAAAACCTGTTACTCTATTTTTTCAAGTTTATTTAATTTTTTTTAGTAATCCCTACACCCAATGCGGGACTCGAACTCAGGACCTCAAGACCAAGCGTTGCATGCCCTTCAGAATGAGCCAGGCAGGGGCCCCAGAAAATTGTTACTTTAAAAACAGATGCAAGTATGTTGACTCATACTTTTTTTTTTTTTTAGCTTGGCCTCCCTTGAAGCACAAACCTAAGCCCCTCATCCAGCCCTCTCCTCCAGCCTCTACCCCAGGTGACAGGGATCCACACCCCAAACCAGGCTGCATCTGACCGACATTAGCTCTCTCCCTCGGGGGAGCTCTGATCTGTTCTCAGCTCAGCCCAACAATGAGAAACTTTTTTCTCTTCTCCCTCAGGGGAACCTTCACGTTGATCCAATTCATTCTCTTGCAACCTAACTCTCCAGAAAGAAAAGGGGGGAAAAATCCCACCCCTAAGAGACGGCCTCCAGGTCTGAGGAGGTTACTTAGCAACGGCACAAAGACCAGTGAGCCAAGGGGGACCTGAGGAGAAAACTCTTGGGTGGGGAGACAGAGCCAGTTTGAAAACTCCATTTCATCCGGAGAAAAACAAGGAAAACACAAACAGAACCAATCCTGAGAAAAGCCAAGCGGGGGCTTCTCCCCAGCACAGGTCAACGCCTTACTCTTCCCTGCATCCAACTCCTTCACGCCCCCAATGACCACGTCCTCCCCTGGCTTCACCCGTGGCCCGGGTGCCCTCCCTTGCCCTGGCCTGACCCACACGGGCTGGGACTCAGGGCTCCCGCACCCCTCCCCAGTCACCCACCGTTCTCAGACGCGCTGGGACCTTCGCAGTCCGAGATTAACTGTTGGGGTTTCCGCTGCTTTCGCCGAGACATTCCCGGGTGGAGGTGGGGTAGGGAGGGGGCAAAGCTCACTGAGTCCTAACCGGGGTGACCTGGTCTGGTCTCTCCTTGGGTCTGAAGCCAACGGATGCCTCTCCTCCAGTGCTAATCACTGTGAAGCAGAGACGTTCTCCCTTCCCAGAGACAAACAGACAGACTGGCCGCGCTCTCTCTGGTTCTCTGTCCCTGACTCTCTCTCTCTCTCTTTCTCTCTCAATCTCTGCAAGTCTTTAAAGGGGAGACGCCCCCTTTTTTTTCTTCAGCTTCTTCCCTACGCTTCTGCAGCTCCCATTGTAAAAGCAAAAATCCTAATCTTTCCGCACACTCTTTTCTTTTGTACTGCAGAGGGGAAGGATTTAACCCTCTCCTTACTGCCAGGGCTCTGGCCTCTCCCTGTGCTGTCTGTTCAGAAAATGTCCCTGCTTGTTTCTCTAACTCTTCATCCAGGGTCCCCACAGTGCTTTTTGGTTCTCTCATGATTCTGTCACCTTGTTTGATGATGCGACTATGTCTGGGGTAGAAAGCTGAAATATGAACTTTCCTGGATATCCTGATTATGAGGCCAAGAAGTCAGGTACCTCCAGTCAAAAATGGGGATATGAAAGGCTGGAAAAAAGATGAAGATGGACAGTCATTACAATAAAACTTAATACAGGGGCGCCTGGATGGCTCAGTCATTAAGCGTCTGCCTTCGGCTCAGGTCATGATCCTGGGGTCCTGGGATGAGCCCCACATCGGGCTCCCTGCTCAGCAGGAAGCCTGCTTCTCCCTCTCCCACTCCCCCTGCTTGTGTTCCCTCTCTTTCTGTGTGCCTCTCTCTCTGTCAAATAAATAAATAAAATCTTTTAAAAAAATTAAAAATAAAAAAACTTAATATATAGAAAGCTCTTCATAACTTATAGGATTTTTCATATACATGGCATATTTTGAGGATTACAACTCTGAGATTAGCACAGCAGATTTGACTACTCCTATTTATAGATGATTCTCTTTATAGGTAAGCAAAAGGCTCAGCGAGGTTAAGTAACCTGTCCAAGGTTGCACAGCTCTGATGTAATAGAGACAGGCCTGGTGGGGAACCCAGGTGCATCTGACAGCAAGCTAGCATTTTTTTTCCCCTCTATATTATTAAAGGTACAGTATGCCACCAGGCTCCTACCATGGGGGAAAAAAAGGGATTGATCTTAAGGAATCCCAGTTAAAATAGCAACAGAGTTCATAGCTTTCCTGTTTCTCCCACCCCTGTCCAGCTCCTGCAGCTGAAGGGATGCCAGCTCTGCGAAGATGATGTAGATAATTCTGTGGGACTTCAGACTGGAAGCTGCAAGGACACGCTTCCAGCTCACTATGAAGGAACTTTCTAATAGTGTAATGGCCTCTCCGGTGAACGGGTGAACTCTCTGTAGTAAGTTCTTACAGAGGCTGAAAACAACTGTTAGGGCTTCTGTGGAAAGAATTTCCTTGTGGATGTCATATTTGACCTTTAAAAATGTCTCCATCGGGGTGCCTGGATGGCTCAGTTGTTAAGCATCTGCCTTCGGCTTGGGTCATGATCCCAGGATCCTGGGATCGAGCCCTGCACCAGGCTCCCTGCTCGGCGGGAAGCCTGCTTCTCCCTCTCCCACTCCCCCTGCTTGTGTTCCCTCTCTCGCTGTGTCTCTCTCTGTCTAATAAATAAATAAAATCTTTAAAAAATAAAATAAAATAAAAATGTCTCCATCTCTAAAACACATCATTTGGCAACCAACTAGGTCTCGCCTGCTCAGCCTGCACATTAAGGGTGATTCAGCTACTGTTCTTTAACTTCTGGCCATACTGTGCTCCTGGGCGTAGAATACCCAGATGTGCCCTATCTCCTCACTACGATGCACAAGTCCCCTTCTCCTGGACTTCCTTGCCTTTTACTCTCCTGGCTGAGATGACAGAGCATCGCAGACACCGTCCTTGAGGAAAGTGGAAATTCTTTTCCCTTTTGGAGCTCAGGGATGTAAATCTCTGATGGCTGCATCTTCAGAGAAGAATAAAAGAAAGCTCATTCACAGCATTCCCTGTGAACTGGAAGTTCCCTCGGTTTCTTCCCTGCCCAGGGCCTAGGCTGGTGTGACAATACAAGAAAAGGAGAGAGAGACTACAGATGGTCGGAGGGTTTTGCTGGTGAGAAACAAGGCAGGTACCCACATCTGAAGGGGTTTGGGAAGCCCTCTGATCTCTGCTTTGGAGTTCACTGAATCTCCATTATTTTCCCAGTCCTTCGGGGTCAGGACCCTGGGTGGCTCCCTCATGTTCCACCTTTGGAACTCGTGCTGACATTGTCTAGTTCATCCTGTTAACTTCTGTGTGCTGGACAGGTACAGTTATCACGAGGCTGTGGTGGGGGGAATGGGAACACTGAGGCCAGGGAAGCTTCTCATTTCTCAGTGGAACAGACTGGGTCCTGTCTCTCTCAGCCCACTGTTTCCATCATTTACTTCCTTTTTGAGGAAAAGAAACAAGAGAAAGAATATAGCTTTCTGCTTTTCTCAGGAGTCTCTGATGTCTGAGGGCAGATCTGGGAGTCCAAAATTCATGTCCTTCCCGGGTCTTGTCTGTCTTGTCTTTTCCTATTTTTTTTTCTCCCTCCTTCTTGCTGGCCTTATTGTGAAAGGAAAGGCTCTTTCCCCTCCTCTCCTTTCTTCCGCCCTCCCCCATTTACCATTTTTTTCCTTTTACCTCTCCACCGTGGCCTCTTGACCTCCCCACAGAGTTACAAAAGTAAAATCCTTGAAGAGATGCTGCTGTGGGAATGTTAATGAGCCTTCCCCACAAAGGGGCAAAGACTTTACTTCACTGAGTTGGAAAAAAGCCCCTTTGAAAAGGGGTTTCTGTGTGTGGTGAAGTGGAGAGGGGAGGGGAAGGAGAGGGAGGGAGAGAAAGAGCGAGAAAATGAAAGGAGGAGAGAGAAATGAGACAGAGAAAGAGAGAGAGACACACACAGAGAGAGACTGACTTAATAGCAGAAGAGAATATTAAAACAACACTTTTCATTCTTCAATTGATTATTTAATTTTGGGAAAATGTTCCATAGTCTTTTGACCTTGTAAACTAAGCACTTACATTCCCAAGAAATTGAAGAGGCACTCGAGGGCACTGAAGATAATAAAGGATAGGAAAAAGGGACTTATCCTGGCACCCTACCCCCAGTTCCTTCCCATGCGTAGGAGCCTGGAAGGCTCTGGGGGAATATTCTGGATCAGGTGAGCTGGTGGTGAAGATGGGCTCTTTCTTCTAGCTTTGTGGTTCTTTCTTACGCTTTTTTCTAATTTTATCAACATTTTCTATGTTGGCTTTTCTGTTGACTATCAGCCTAGTAATTTTTTCTCTCTTCAGGAAGAGCTTAAATTGCTGTTGAATGTTTACATCACAGAGCCAATTTTCAAGCCAGACCACTTGAGTATAACCCCTGTATCCTTCATTTGTGAGCACAGGTTGCCTCTGAATTAGTTAAAATGGATGTGAAGGTACTTTTAGCGGCAAAATTAAGTCCTCAAAAAGCAAAGATACGTTGTTGCTGTTTAAAGAAAGTTAGTCATCCTGCTGGACTCTCAGAGATTTTCCTACACATTGTTTTGTCATGTCAGCACAACACTCCAGTTAAAGAAGCCTTAGCTCTAGAAGCAAATAAATCCTTCTCTTGTAAAGGGGGGTGAGAGGGTGGAGGGAAGAGCCCTGAACTGTGAGGAACAAAGGAAAGGTGATTGGAATGAGATCCTTGGAAGAGAGAAGAGGAGCCAGTCAGGAATGCTAATTCCTAGAGCGGAACACACTCCTCAGGACTCACTGTCATCTCTTGGGGAGTTATGGAGAATTCATATTCCTGGTCTCTATCCCCCAGCCACTCAATCCGAATCTCTGGGGGTGGGGCCTAAGATTTTAAATAAACTCTTAAATGATCCTATTGCAGAGTCAAGCTTGAGGCATTTGTGCTTGACTGGCGGTTTCTAAACCATGGGCTCTAGATTCCTAGGGAACTGCGTGTTATAGGGTATCCATGTTACTCCTAAAGAGAGCCCAGCCTATGGCCAGAATAGATACCATGCCCTCTCAGAAGTATATACTTCTGTTGGCCAAATGTTTGTTGATGTTGTTGAGATTAATACACTTTTAAGTCAATTTGAAGTGTTTCTAAACTCATACTGGCTTTTGTCCTAAAAATACAACTATAGCCATGTGGGGGGCCTAATACGTTTTTGGCGTTTTATTCAAGGCCTCTTCTGTCAGGACAATACACTGCTCTAAGCATTCCTCTCTTTTTTCTAGTTTGTAGAAGAGCAGGTGTTGTAGAAGCAGGTCCTCTATCTTCCAAAGAATTAGAATCCTACAAGGAATTTGATTTTAGTTGCATGAGAACTAAACTCGGAATCTAGTAAGGAACGTAATATTCTTTTTCTTTTCTTTTTTTTTAAGATTTATTTATGGGGCGCCTGGGTGGCTCAGTGGATTAAAGCCTCTGCCTTCGGCTCAGGTCATGATCTCAGGGTCCTGGGATCGAGCCCCACATTGGGCTCTCTGCTCAGCAGGGAGCCTGCTTCCCCCTCTCTCTCTGCCTACTTGTGATCTCTTCCTCTGTCAAATAAATAAATTAAATCTTAAAAAAAAAGATTTATTTATTTATTTTAGAGGAGGAGAGCAGCAGAGGGAGAGGGAGAGAATCTTAAGCAGACTCTGCTGAGTGTAGAGCTGGATGTGGGGCGCGATCTTACAACCCTGCAATCACGACGTGAGTAGAAGCCAAGAGTCAGACATTTAACCGACTGTGCCACCCAGCTGCCCCTATTTTTTTTATTTTTTAGGGCTTGAACTCATGACCCCAAGATCAAGACTTGAGCTGTGATCAAGAGTCAGACACTTAACTGACTGAGTCACCCAGGTGCCTGGAAAGGCACATAACATTTCTCTTGATAACAATAATCATAGTTTAAGTGAATTCTGTGGGGGCACCTAGATGGCTCAGTGGGTTGAGCCTCTGCCTTCGGCTCAGGTCATGATCTCAGGGTCCTGGGATTGAGTCCTGAGTCGTCCTCTATGCTCGGCGGGGAGCCTGCTTACCCCTCTCTCTCTGCCTGCCTCTCTGCCTACTTGTGATCTCTCTCTCTGTGTCAAATAAATAAATAAATAAAAATAAAATAAAATCTTTAAAAAAAAGATTTAAGTGCATTCTGTGTGCCACACTCTTTGAATACATAATCTCATTTAACCCTTGAATAACTTTAAAAAATTATTTATTTGAGAGAGAGAGAGAGATTGTGTGTGTGAGAGCATGTGAGGAGGGGTAGCAGGAGAGGTAGAGAGAAGCCCAAGCCGACTCCCCACTGAGCAAGGAGCTGAATGGGAGGGTGTGCAGTTTGATCCCATGACCCTGAGATAACAACCTGAGCTGAAACCAAGAGTCTGCCGCTTACCTGACCTCGACACCCAGGCACCCCAACCCTTAAAATAACTTTATAAAGAAAGCATTATATAAATATCATCTTAGTCATGCGGAACGCGCCATTTTACAAATGAGGAAACTGA
Source organism: Potos flavus (assembly GCA_028534135.1). Taxonomy (NCBI): domain Eukaryota; kingdom Metazoa; phylum Chordata; class Mammalia; order Carnivora; family Procyonidae; genus Potos; species Potos flavus. The sequence goes on from JAPYYM010000553.1 coordinate 9,971, forward strand.
GCCTTAGTTCATAATATAGCTGATAAATGGCAGGTTGAAGTTTCCCCCAGCACAGCCTGATTGGCATTGCCTGTGTTTTGGTCACAATGATGCTGATTTCTGCCTCTGTTAGAGGTCTCACCTTCTGGCTGCAAACCTGTGGGATGACTTAAACGTCTGACTTCTAAACAAAATTTCAAGACCTATAAGTAACTATCTACAACAAATTATGGTTCCCATAACTCCATATACCACCACGTGTTGTCTTGCTAGCATTCAGAGAGTAAGGCAATAAAGAGTAAGAGAAAAGCACCCTTTGCAAAAATCGACTACATAAGAAAGCCTCGGCAAACAATCTCTGGTCTTATTAGAAGATTTCCGCCTGGCCTCTTTCAGGTGGCAGTTGCCATGGTGTTTTAGGGGCAAAGGGAGGGAGTGAAGATCAAGGAGGGTCGTTCAGACTGAGGCTTGTCTGATACTCCTTTTCAGATTTCATTCTGCAATGGATGGCAGGAATTTAAACATTCATAAGAGGAAGGATAGAATTTATTCTTTTTACTCTCCATTTCTCCATGTTACCCATGTTAAATAGAGGAGAAATGGAGTTTGTGAAGAGAACAAGGTAGTGGAACAGGAAAGGGAGGTTGTGGGGGAAGGGCCATGAGCCTAACAGTGGAAGGAGGCTGGGGGCGGGGGGGGAAGCCCCTGTGAGTGTATGTTTTTCAGGGAGAAATTATAGGCACAATTTTCTAAAGTTCTGGAGATCCTGCAGTTGGTCATTTGAAAGAAAACCAACAAAGGGTGGAGGTCACGTAAAAACAGTAAGGCGTGAGGGGAGCATGATGAGAAAGGCAAAAAAATCCTATATAATCCCAGGCCATGAAAAAGGAAAACAAATCAGAGTGATGGGAAAGAAAGAGTTAAGTTGTAGAGGCAAGTGTTTGGAGGAATAAGCAGTAGGGATTGAAGCACATCAGACCATAGAGGTAACTGACCACCTATGATAAAAACATGGTCAGAACCTTCGGGAAGAACCTTGAAGAAGAGCAACAAGTACACTCTCAAAGGCTGGGGCTGGAAGGGGCCAGAGGGATCATCTCCAAATCTCTCATTTTCCAGATAAGGAAACTAAGACCAAGGGAGGTTAAGTGGCTTTTCAAGAGGTTCTCTAGGTCAGATCTTAGCTCAAGAAAATGCACTCTCCACAGTGCCAGGGACCCAGAGAAGAAGAGAGGCAAGAATGTGTGGGAAGCCAAGCACAAGTGAGATGTTTAAAAGATAGATCTTAATTTCTCCAGCCTCTTTAGAAATTATGTACTTTTTCTTTCTTTTTTATTAAAAGAAATTTCCATTTTTTAAGATTATTTATTTATTTATTTATTTATTTATTTGACAGAGATAGAAAGAGATCACAAGCAGGCAGAGAGGCAGGCAGAGAGAGGGGGGGGAAGCAGGCTCCCCGCTGAGCAGAGAGCCTGATGCGGGGCTAGATCCCAGGACCCTGAGATCATGACCTGAGCCGAAGGCAGAGGCTTTAACCCACTGAGCCACCCAGGCACCCCAGAAATTTCCATTTTTTAAAAAAGATTTTTATTTATTTATTTGACAGAGAAAGAGATTATGAGTTGGCAGAGAGGCAGGCAGAGAGAGAGGGGGAAGCAGGCTCCCCGCTGAGCAGAGAGCCCGATGCAGGGCTGGATCCCGGGACCCTGAGATCATGACCTGAGCCGCCGAAGGCAGAGGCTTTAACCCACTGAGCCACCCAGGTGCCCCTGTACTTTTTCTTTCTTGTGGGGACTTAGGTAATTTTAGGACCTAATTTCATTCTGATAACTTCATACTTTAAGTTATTTCAGTCAGATAATAATCCTTCCCCACTTTGTAGGCTGTTCTCAGAGAAGGGATCCTTCAGCGACTAATTTAAGTACTGAGAAAATGTTTGATGCTGTCTAATTGATTTGTAATTATATCTCAAGTACAAATCCTTTAAATCTGCCCTTGGTAGAGTTTATTTATTCACATTCGACAAATATTTTTTAAGCACCTACTATGTGCTAAGTACCTAGCAAATAAAACAAATACTATCCAGTTTATTGTTATGCGGCTGTTTTGTAATTATTTGGACTTAAATTACTTGGTGATATCTCTTTCTGATTTATTTATTTTTTAAAGACTTTATTTATTTGATAGAGAGAGAGACAGCTAGAGAGGGAACACAAGCAGGGGCAGTGGGAGAGGGAGAAGCAGGCTTCTCACAGAGCAGGGGGCCCGATGTGGGGCTTGATCCCAGGACCCCAGGACCATGACCTGAGCTGAAGGGAATGCTCAACGACTGAGCCACCCAGGCACCCCTCTTTTGTTATTTTTTAAGTTATTTCCATTTCTAGATTACACTACTATTTTATTTCTTATTTATAATTGGGGCAATTTATGCCAGGATTCTTAGGGATTTTCTGATGTGTCTCCTCATCTGTCATGGAACTATTGTCATGGCCTCAAAAGAAGCAGGACACATGCACATGGTTCCCACAAAATTGATTAGAGTAAGTTTATTACAGAAGATAGTTCAAAGTAAGGAGAGCTGACCAGGCAAATCAAAGCCAGAATCCTTGAGGATAACTATGAGGAGCTGAAGATTCCACAGACAACCTGCAAGTCCAAAGGGGCTGGATAGGATAGCAAATGAGTTAACAGAGAGAGAAATTAAGAGTTGGAAGGATTGGGACACCTGGCTGGCTCAGTCAGTAGAGCATGTGAGGCTTGATCTTGGGGCCATGAGTTCAAGCCCCATGTTGAGTGTGAGGCCTACTTAAAAAAATAAAAATTAAAAAATAAAATAAAATTAAAATTAAAATTAAGAAAAAAAGGGGAGACGCCTGGGTGGCTCAGCTGGTTAAGTGTCTGCCTTCAGCTCAGGTCATGATCCCGGGGTCTTGGGATCGAGCCCCGCATCGGGCTCCCTGCTCAGTGGGAAGCCCGCTTCTCCTTCTCCCTGTGGCTCCCCCTGCTTGTGTTCTCTCTTTCTCTCTGTCAAATAAATAGATAAAATCTTTTTTTTAACTAGTTTTATTTTTTAAACTAGTTTTATTTATTTTTTTTTAAGATTTTATTTATTTATTTGAGAGAAAGAGAGAAAGCACGAGAAGTGGAGGGTCAGGGGGAGAAACAGACTCCCTGCTGAGCAGGGAGCCCAATGTGGGACTCGATCCTGGGACTCCAGGATCATGACCTGAGCCGAAGGCAGTCACTTAACCAACTGAGCCACCCAGGGGCCCCTGCATAAATAAAATCTAAAAAAAAAAAAAAAAAAGAATTGGAAGGATTGCTGTGAATATTAACTTTACTGGACTTGGAGATTTGAGGTGAACGGCAACTGGCTTACCTTTAATATGGAGGTTACAGATGCATTGTAAGGGCTATGATATATATTGTAGAGAATTCCGTGCTGCCCTGCAGCTGAGCATCTATGAGAATGGATGGCAATACAGTACTTACGTTATTTAATAATCATATGCTGTTTGACTCATTATTTTTTGTCCATTTTATTTATTTTTTAAGATCATGACCTGAGCCAAAGGCAGTCACTTAAGTGACTGAGCCACGCAGGCACCCATATTTTTTTGTCCATTTTAAAGTGCATTATAGGGGTGCCTGGGTGGCTCAGCGGGTTAAAGTCTCTGCCTTCAGCTCAGGTCATGATCTCAGGGTCCTGGGATCGAGCCCCGCATCAGGCTCTCTGCTCAGCGGGGAGCCTGCTTCCCCCTCTCTCTCTGCCTGCCTCTCTGCCTGCCTCTCTGCCTACTTGTGATCTCTCTCTCTGTCAGATAAATAAATAAAATCTTTAAAAAATAAATAAATAAAGTGCATGATAGGGGCACCTGGGTGCCTCAGTCGGTTGAGCACCAGCCTCTTGGTTTTGGCTCAGGCCATGATCTCCTGGTCTTGAGATCAAGCCTGGGGTCAGGCTCTGGGCTCAGTGGGAGTCTGCTTGAGATTCTTTCTCTCCCCCAGGCTCTGCCCCTCCCCCTGTCGCTCTCTGTATCTAAAACAAATCTTAAAAAAAAAAGAGGGTAAAGTGGAAAATTGGGTGAAATAGGCCTGTTACTCAAGGGGTCATTTCTTCCATCATCTACGCCCCCACCCCTTTACACTACAAACCTCGACATCCTTCCACACACACACCATTTCCAACCTGTCCATCTTTATTCAGTCAGTGTGAAATTCCGGTACTGACTTTTTTTCTTGAAGAAGAAACACACACTTCCCCCATCAAGAAGAAACACACACTTCCCCCATCAAGATACCTGAAAATAGCCTCAGGAGATAAACTCAAACTCACGTCACATACTTAAAAATCTTGGAAAACAAACAAAAAAGTGTCATTACCATTATGGTACTATGAAATCCCTTTTACTTATTTATTTGACAGAGAGACAGCGAACAGCGAGTGAGAGAGGGAACACAAGCAGGGGGAGTGGGAGAGGGAGAAGCAGGCCTCCGGCTGAGCAAGGAGCCCAATGTGGGGCTCGATCCCGGGACCCTGAGATCATGACCTGAGCTGAAGGCAGACGCTTAACGACTGAGCCAC
>JAPYYM010000554.1:0-14536 GCA_028534135.1 Potos flavus
ATATGAAGAATTCGAGAGGCAGGGTGGGGAGTTGGGGGGGTGGGAGAGGGAAATGAAACAAGAGGGGATTAGGAAGGAGACAAACCATAAGAGACTTCTAAACTCATGAAACAAACTGAGGGTGGCTGGGGGTAGGGGCGGGTAGGGATAGGGTGGCTGGGTTATGGACATTGAGGAGGGTATGTGCTATGGTAAGTGCTGTGAAATGTGTAAGCCTGAGGATCCACAGACATGTACCCTGGGGCAAATAATACATTATGTGTTAATTATAAATAAATAAATAAATAAATAAATAAATAAATAAATAAATAAATAAAAAAGTATTATCTTCATCCGAGGCGCCTGGGTGGCTCAGTGGGTTAAAGCCTCTGCCTTCAGCTCAGGTCATCATCTCAGTGTCCTGGGATTGAGCCCCGCATCGGGCTCTCTGCTCAGGAGGTTGCCTGCTTCCCCCATCTCTCTGCCTGCCTCTCTGCCTACTTGTGATCTCTCTCTGTCAAATAAATAAATAAAATCTTTAAAAAAATTATCTTCATCTGTTATTAAATTTTATGTTACCATCATAGCTCCCATTTTGTAACTTTTAAAATTTTGCATCTATTGTCATTTAACAAACAGAAATTTAAAATTTTGATTAGGTCTAATTGTTTAGTTTTTCACTAATGGTTTTAGTTTTTCACTAATGTTTCTTAAAATGAAGAGTCAGCTATTTTTTTCTGAAAGGTCCAGGTAGTAAATATTTTAGACTTTAAAGGTTGCTTATGGTTACCGTAAGATATCCTTCTTTGTTTCATTTGTTTGTTTGTTTTTAAACAACTCATTAAAATTAAAAAAAAAAAATTCTTGGCAGGCTACATTTAACCTAGAGTCCAGATTTGATCTGTGAGCCAAAATTTGCTGACCCTGCTTAAGAGTATTATAAAACTATTTTACCATATTTTCTCCTAGTATTTATAGTAGTAGAAATGCCAGCTTAAAACTAAAATTCCTCCCCTTGTAATATGATTGGAGACTGCATAAGGAGTGGTAGTGACATACTTCTACACCTTCCTGCCAAAGAAGTATCAGTGGGGGCCTATTGACAAGCTAGTGCTCCCACTCCTGCCCGCTGGTAAGGAGGGTTCCTTTCTTGGGTGTCAGAAGCTGCCAAACGTACCACCTGGAATTTTACTTCTGCCTTGACAGTATAAAGGTGGAATCCCCCAACCTTAAAGTAACAATTTGGCATCCCCCCTCTTAGCTGGAGCAGCACCAGCAGAAGACAACTAACGCAGGAATTTTGAAGGCAATCCCAAGTCTAATAACATAACAACCTAAATGTCCAGGTTTCGAGAGAAAAAAAAACACCATAATACCAAGAAACAGGAAGATCTCAAACTGAATGAGAAATGGTGATCAATAGATGTCAGGAATGTAATAGAAAATCACAACAAAAATAGAAAATATTATAAAAATAGAAATTTAGAATTGAAAAAATAACCAACATAAAAACTCAATAGATGAGTTCAATAGAAGAATGGAGGGAATAAAAAAATAATCAATAAACTAAAAAATAGAAATTACCCAATCTGAATGATAGAAGATAGACTGAAAAACAATGAACAGAGACTCAGGTATCTCTAGTTTTATAACAAAACATTCAACATTTGTGTAATTCATGTCCTATAAGGGAAGGAGAAAGAAATTAGTCTGAGAAAAGTCCTCTAAGAAATAATGGATGAAAACTTCCAATGTTTGGCAAGAGTCATAAACCTATAGACTGGAGAAGCTGGGTGAATACAAAAAAGGATAGACCAATGAAACCCACACCAAGACATATCATAGTGAAATTTCTGAAGACTAAATACCAGAAAAAAATTGCAAGCGGTGAGAGAAAAACTTCCTTACACATAGGGGGAAAACAAGCCATATGAGAGCAGATTACTGATCAGAAACCACGAACACTAGAAAGATGTGGCAAATAATTTTTCAAGTACTAAAAAAAAAACAAAACAACAAAACAACCGTCAATTCAGAATCCTATATCAATTGAAAATATCCTTAAAGAATGAAAGAGAAATCAAGACATTTTCAGATAAAGGAAAATTAAGAGAGCATTTTTCCAGCACACTTATTTCAAAACAATGGCTAAATAAAACTTTATAAACAAAGAGGAAAGGAATCTTGACATATCTGGAAGGAAGAATATGATATACAAAAATATGGGTAGATATAGTAGATTTTCCTTCTCCTCTTTAGTTTTCTAATTATTTTTGACAGGTGAAAAAGAAATAAGACCTCTTCTGAGTAACTGTAAATGAACGTGGAGGAAATATTTAAGAAAATTCTAATATAATCAAGGGAGAGTAAAGGAAGTTAAGGTTTTTGCACTGCACACAAAACAGGTAAAATGAACACATCTTTAGACTGTGATAAGCTATGTATAAATAATGTAATGCCTACAACAAACACTAAAAGATCTATACAAAATATCAAACTTGAGAACAACACATGTTAATCAAAAATAGAACTCTGGAAACTGTTTAAATAAGTAGGATAAAAAAAAAAAGAGCAATGAAAAATGGAACAACTTTTTTTGCAAAAGACACATCTGAGAAAGGATTGTTATCCAAAATAAAGAGCACTTAAAATTCAACAATAAAAAATAACTCTTTTTAAAAAAATGGGTCAAAGACCTTAACATATACCACACCAAAGAAGATAAATTGGTGGCAAATAAGCATATGAAATGATGAATCACATCACATGTCAACAGGGAAATGCAAATTAAAGCAATGTGATACCACCATACACCTATTAAAATGGCCAAAAATCAGAATCAAATGATATCAAATGCTGGTGAGGGAATGGGGCAACAGGAACTCTTCATTCATTGCAGGCAGGAATGCAAAATGGTACAACTACTTTGAGATATAGTTATTCAGTTTTCTATTCAACTAAACATAGTTTTACCATATGATCCAGCAATCACAGTCCTTGATATTTACAAAGGAGTTGAAAGCTTCTGTCCATAGAGAAACCTACACATGAATACTTATAGCAACTTTGTTCATAATTGCTAAAACTTGGAAGCAACCAAGACGTTCTTCAGTAGGTGAATGGATAATACATCCAAAAAATGGAATATTCTACAGTGCTAAAAAGAAAGAGTTATCAAGCCATGAAAAGATATAGAGGACCCTTAAATGCATATCACTAGCAAAAGAAGGCTATCTGAAAAGGCTACCCAATGGAGGACAGAGTACTACAATCTTTCCACATTCCCACATTTTTGCATTTATCATTTTTAAGATATATAATCTAATTTAAATTCTATGAGTGATTCAATATGCATTTTCAAAATCATTTGTTAAATATTTTAATCTTTATTTGTAAACTTATAAAAATTATTTAGAAACATGAATTATATTACAACTTTTCATTATCTATTTGAGATATTAATATTAAAATTTTAAATATCACCTTTCTACAGGAAAAAAAATTGAAACTGATGGGAAATGGTAGTTACTCCAAAACCATAGATATGAAAAATAAAATGCACTAATAAATTATTTTTTATTTTTAAGCAATTTATTTTAAACTTACTGAGAACTTATTTTTCATAAAACATACACTAAAGGTAAAGGTTAACTTTAAAAAAAATTTTTGGAAGTGTCTACCCAATTCTTAGTATATAAAAATGCCTTTTTATTTTTCTGGTTTACTCAACATGTAACTGATATGATTTCATCGAATCCAATCCAATCATAATCCAACCTTCGAGTCATGACCAAATATGTCATGAAAACTATCGACTTGAACATATATTTTGAAATGGTTTTGAGCAAATGAAAAGAAGCTATAGTTTATAATGGATAAATGGATAAAAGCTCACACACACAGATGGAAAGCCCAGATTTGTAAAAAAGGTTAATTTATTTATTTGAGAGAGAGAGGGAGGGGGAGGAGAGGCAGATGGAGAGGGAGAGAGAAAATTCCCAGCAAACTCCCCACTGAGCACTGAGCCCAGTGCTGCACTGGATCCCAGTTGCCTGAGATCATGACCTGGGCCAAAATCAAAAGTCTAATGTTTAAGCAACTGAGCCACCCAGGCACCCCAGAAAGCCTAGATTCTTAATCAATCAAAATTGCTGCCTTAAAGACTATTCTGAGGAATACTTGGACATTTAATCACCTTTCTGTATTGAAAGTGCAATGCATTTCCTAGTATTTAGTAATAAATATCATGTTTCAGATCATAGAAAGATCATAGATAGAAAAAAAAAGTTTTACCAAACTATTTTTTAACAGATATGGCAAAAAAACATTCAAAACAGAGTATTTTTTTATTCCTTCTGGGCAAATTTAAAGAATGCAACGGGAAAGCATAGTTTTATTGTTAACTTGTTAGAATGAAAGAATGAATGCTTAGAAAAAAGTTCAGTCATACAATGTTGAGAAAGATAGCCTGTAACAAAATAGGAAAAAGGAAATGTTTTGAAGATAATTCTTAGAAAAATTCTAGAGAGTTCTGCAACTATAAAGAGGTGAATATGACTTTATTAGAAAATGAGAATAAAAAAGCAATTGTTTTAAGCACAATATTTATCTTTTCTTTTCTGTAGTCTGTTTTGATATCTCTCTGTGGTTTTAGGGTTCTTTGGGATGCTTTGAGTATGGAGTAAAGGTACAAGGATAGGGAGAATCAGAGATATCGCATGAAAGATTTGTTCTAACTTAAAATTATAATATGCCCCAGAATGATTGAGCTATAAATCAATATAGTCTTAGTGTATTTTGGGAGGGAGAATGCCCAATTTCCCTGAGCTGTATTTTAAATATATTTGTTTTACAGTAATATATATGAAAGTATGCTGGGTGGATGAGTATTAGTTAATGTCAAATTCAAACTTCAAAGCAAGCTTTGTATTTCCCTTTTTGGTTCATGAACTAGTTTTGTCCCCTCCCCTTTGTTCTTAATGTTGACTTCTTTGAGCTTTAGCCATTTACAAAGTACCAATTAGGGGACTGTTGATTAAATCAGGTCCTTTTATTTTTTAAACATTTATCTATTTATTTATATGAGACAGAGAGAGCATACACAAGCAGGGGGAGCAGCAGAGAGAGAGGGAGAAACAGGTTCCGTGATGAGCAGGGAGCCCAATGTAGTGCTCTATCCAAGGATCCTGGGATTATGACCTGAGCTAAAGGCAGATGCTTAACCGACTGAGCCACCCAGGTACCCCAATCAGGTAATCACTCTCTAAGATCCACTACACATAATTAATTTCAGAGCATCCTTCAGGAAGTCCCCAAAGGAAGAAATTATATATTTATTTCCTATCTAAATACAGAATGAGTACAATATGATGATTCAACAATTCTATACATTTCTTACTACTTATTAAGATAAGTACATACTTTTTAAATTTGAATTATATTGTACCCCTGAAACTAATAAAGTACTGTATGTTAATGATAGTTTAATTTAAAAAATTAAAGAAAAATTTAAAAATAAATTTTAATAAGACAAAAGAATAAAAAGATTAGCTATGATTGTCCAAGTGGGACTAAGGTAATCACAACAGTCCTCCAAATGTTGATGAGGGAGACAAAAGAGTTGGTGTCAGAGAGACTTTGAAAATGCTGCCCTGCTGGCTCTGAAGGTGGAGGAAGAGCCCTGAGCCCAGGAATGCAGGTGGTCAGCAAGAAAGACTAGAATAGGAAAGGAAGCAGATTCTCTCTTGAGCCTCTAGAAGGAACTCAACCATGCAGACATCTTGCTATTAGCCTGATGAGACTCCTTACAAGCTTCTGCCTCCAGAATTGTGTGAGCATGCATGTGTTTGCTCTAAGCAACTAGTGTGGGAATATTTTGCAGCAGCAGGAGGAATCTCATATGACATAGGCAATAAAATTATTTGAAGCAATGGAGTTTAAGCCTCTCAATTCACTCATCAGTTTCCCTTGGACAAGGCAATTGATATTAAAAGCCCACAATAGTTAGAAGGGAAATTTTAAATCAATGTGGTTTTATTCTGCCCGATCAAATGATATAAGTGAATTCCTCATGGCATAAATGTGCATGTGGTCTGACTCTGAGGCCTTTGAAGCAGTGACATAGGAAAGGAACTCATGATCAAAAAGAAGGTCACTCATTGCAATTTAAGTCTTTATATTTCTGCATCACTTTTATTTCACATAAATTCAAAATGTCATTCTTTTTTTGATGTTATCCTCTCTAGCTTTCTCAAAATTCCTATCAACATATAAGATGAAATCATAAAAAAAAATACATAATAGCCTTTGGTGTACTTAATCTCAAAGTAAATTTAGAAGGAGAATCACAAATACCAGCCAATTTTCTAAATGTGCTTTTCATTTCAGAGGGCTAATAAAATTTGGAGTTTTGAATTTACACTAGACAAGAGATAATCTTCTATTATACACTTATGGGGTGACCAGTTTTCTTGTTTTTCCCAAGACTTCTCCAGTTTTAGAACAGAAAGTCCTGCATTCCAGGAATGTCTTGAATTTTGTGCAAACTGGGATAGTTGATCATCCTATGATATGGCCAAAATAGAGAGATAAGGGCTGAATGACAGTACAGATGCATGAATTCATAATTGTTTGATCAACACACTCAATGATTGTCAATGTGGAAGATTTTGTTTTCTAACAGCATACTGAAACACTTTGTGCTTCACTCTTTTATCAATTACTTGAATACGGTTACTGTATATATACTGATCAGAGAGATATTCAATATATATACTGATAGGAGAATGAGATAAAGATAACGGTGACAGGTAATATTTTAGATCAAGATTCAGTACAAGTGTTTTCTAAAATGCAGCAAGCAAACCTAGTTAAGAATTTTTTTTTTTTTTAAATAGGGTCAGGAGGCCATAAGAAAGAAGAATTTATGTAACTCATCATTTGAGAAACTATGAACTTTTTTTGAACTTTCCAGCCAGCTTCAAGTCCTTAGCTTGGACTTAACTTCCTCCTCACCATGCCACCTGAATCATCCCCATTATTTGCTCTGAAAGGATCAAATGCAGCTTAACAAGCTTCGAGTCTTCATCTGTATATTAACTCAACCAATCCCAGTTCCCCTAATTTCCAATCCTTTTTTTTGCATGAAGGATCTGAAAGAGAACTACATTGGTAATTTTTCACTTATATAGCTCTGCCTTTTCTTTGTCTTCAACAACAAATTAAGCCAACCCCATGCACAAGAAGGGAAATAATCAATATTAGAGAAGAGATCAATGAATTAGAAACTAGAGATACAGTAGAATGCATCAACAAAACCAGAAGTTGTTTTTTTTAAAGAATCAATAAGATTTATAAACCACTGGCCAACCTAATCCAAAAGAAAAGAGAGAGGACCCAAATTAACAAAATTATGAATGAAAGGGGAGAGATCATGACTAACACCAAGAAAATAGAAACAATCATCAGAAATTATTATCAACAGTTATATGCCAATAAGTTAAGCAACCTAGAAGAAATGGATGCAATCCTAGAAACCTATAAACTTCCAAGACTGAAACAGGAAGAAATTAACAACCTGAATAGACCAATATTTAGTAACGTAATTGAAGAAGTGATCAAAACCTCCCAAAAAACAAGAGCCCGGGACCTGACGGATTACCTCGGGAATTCTACCAAACATTTAAAGAAGAAATAATACCTATTCTCCTGAAACTGTTCCAAAAAAATAGAAACAGAAGGAAAACTTCCAGACTCTTTCTATGAAGCCAGCATTACCTGATTCCCAAACCAGGCAAAGACCCCATCAAAAAGGAGAATTTAAGACCAATATCCCTGATGGATATGGTTGCCAAGATTCTCAAGAAGGTCCTAGCTAATAGGATCCAACTGTACATTAAAAAGATAATCCACCATGACCAGGTGAGATTTATCCCTGGGACGCAAATATGGTTCAACATTCACAAATCAACCAATGTAATAGAACAAATCAATAAGAGAAGAGAGAAGAACCACATGGTCCTCTCAATTGATGCAGAAAAAGCATTTGACAAAATACACCATCCGCTCCTGATTAAAACTCTTCAAAGTATAGGGATAGAGGGAACATTCCTCAACTCCATAAAATCCATCTATGAAAAATCCACGGCGAATATCATTCTCGATGGGGAAAAGCTGACAGCCTTCCCTTTGAGATCAGGAACACGACAACTATGCCCACTCTTGCCTCTCTTCTTCATAGTATTAGAAGTCCTAGTAACAGCAATCAGACAACAAAAAGAAGTAAAAGGTATTCATATTGGCAAAGAAGAAGTCAAACTGTCTCTCTTCACAGATGACATGATACTTTATATGGAAAACCCAAAAGACTCCACCCCCAAACTACTGGAACTCATACAGCAATTCAGTAATGTGGCAGGATACAAAATCAATGCACAGATATCAGTTGCTTTCTTATACACTAACAATCAAACTATAGAAAGGGAAATTAGAGAGAATCTATTCCATTTACTATAGCACCAAGAACCATAAGATACCTTGGAATAAACCTAAACAAAGAGGTAAAGGATTTCTACTCAAGGAACTACAGAACGCTCATGAAAGAAATTGAAGAAGACACAAAAAGATGGAAAAATATCCCATGCTCATGGATCAGAAGAATAAACATTGTTAAAATGTCTATACTGGCCAGAACAATCTATACTTTCAATGCCATCCCAATCAAAATTCCACTGGCATTTTTCACAGTGCTAGAACAAACAATCCTAAAATTTGTATGGAACCAGAAAAGACCCCAATTGCTAAGGAAATGTTAAAAAAGAAAAACAAAGCTGGGGGCAGCACATTGCCTGATTTCAAGCTTTACTGCAAAGCTGTGATCACCAAGACAGCATGGTACTGGCACAAAAACAGACACATAGATTAATGGAACAGAGTAGAAAGACCAGATATGGACTCTCAACTCTATGGTCCAATAATCTTCCACAAAGCAGGAAAAAATATCCAGTGGAAAAGATAGTCTCTTCAATAAATGGTGCTTGGAAAATTGCACAGCTATGTATAGAAGAATGAACCTTGACCATTCTCTTATACCACACACAAAGATAACCTCGAAATGGATGAAAGATCTCAATGCGAGACAGGAATCCATCAAAATCCTAGAGGAGAATATAGGCAGTAACTTCTTTGACATTGGCCACAGCAACTTCTTTCAGGACACATCTCCAAAGGCAAAGGAAACAAAGCGAAAATGAACGTTTGTTTCTTCATCAAGATAAAAAGCTTCTATACAGCAAAGGAAACAGTCAACAAAAAAAATGGCACCCCACGGAATGGGAGAAGATATTCACAAATGACATTACAAAGGGCTGATATCCAAGATCTATAAAGAACTCCTCAAACCCAACACCCAAAAAACAGATAATCACATCAAATAATGGGCAGAAGACATGAACAGTCACTTCTCCAGGAAGACATACAAATGGCTAGCAGACACATGAAAAAATGTTCATCATCATTAGCCATCAGGGAAATTCAAATGAAAACCACAATGAGATACCACGTTACACCAGTTAGAATGGTAAAAATTAACAAGACAGGAAACAACAAATGTTGGATGGGTTGTGGAGAAAGGGGAACCCTCTTACACTGTTGGTAGGAATACAAGTTGGTGCAGCCACTTTGGAAGACAGTGTGGAGATTCCTCAAGAAATTAAAAATAGAGCTACCCTATGACCCTGCAATTGCAGTACTAGGTATTTAACCCAAAGATACAGATGTAGTGAAAAGAAGGGCCATAGATACCCCAATGTTCATAGCAGCAATGGACACAATCGCCAATCTGTGGAAAGAGTCATGATGCCCTTCAACAGATGAATGGATAAAGAAGATATGGTCCATATATACAATGGAATATTACTCAGCCATCAGAAAGGATGAATACTCAACTTTTGTATTAACATGGACGGGACTGGAAGAGATTATGCTGAGTGAAATAAGTCAAGCAGAGAAAGTCAATTATCATATGGCTTCACTTACTTGTGGAACATAAGGAATAACATGGAGGATATTAGGAGAAGGAAAGGAAAAGTGAATTGGGAGAAATCGGAGGGGGAGATGAACCACAAGAGACTGTGGACTCCGAGAAAGAAACAGGGTTTTAGAGGGGAGGGAGGCGGGAAGATGGTTGAGCCTGGTGTTGGGTATTAAGTAGGGCAGTTATTTCATGGAGCACTGGATGTGGTACATAAACAATGAATTTGGAACACTGAAAAAATTAAAAAATAAAAAATAAAAATAATTAGCAGGAACCACTGCCTACATTCAATAATGTTCTGCCTTGTCCAGTGAATCAGTGGAATATCCTTGAACTCAGTAAATTTGAAAAGACTACTGGCAGGTCTGGGGGACATTAAAAGAAAGAGAGGACTGGTCAAAATCCTATGTCAGTTACAAAACCTTAGTTATCAAAAAGAGAACAGTGCTTGTCAATTGAATTTGTTTTTTACTTAGTGTCACATTGGCCTTAATCCTAAAGAGAGGTGGTACTATGGGCAGAGAGGCTCTACCTAAAATGTGAAAAAGTTATCTTCTAAAGCACATTAAAAAAGAGAGACTGTAAACTGGTAGCTGCCAGGGTAAATCTAGCACAAAAGTAGATTTTGTTTGGCCCACATGTCTTTACAAATTGTTTAAATAAACAAAAGGGAGCCTTGTGTTTGGTGATGGAACACTTGTGTATTTTGATTTTCATGGTGGTTATACAAATGTACACATGTGAAAAAGTGACCTTTAATTATAAAAATATGCATGTGCATGCACACACACACATACACACACACACACACACATGAGGGCATGTGAAAGTGGTGAAATATAAATAAGCTTTATGGGTTTTACAAGTGTCAATTCTGATTTTAATATTGTATTATAGTTATACAAAATGTTACCATTGAAAGAACTGGATAAAGATTACTTCTCTGTACATTTTTTTGCAACCTATAATTATTTCAAAATAAAAAAATAAGTTAAAAGACATATTGCAGAAAAATATAATTGAAATAGTAATTGGTTTACCACCTCTATCCACCTGGTCTTTATTATTTTTTTCATTGTATCTTATAGGTCTCTAAGACGCAAATAAAGCTCTGCATTGAGAATTGAACAAACCGGTATAAGGACAAGAAACAAAATACACAAAAATGTAACTATTCATTTCAAAATTCACTGGTTTTAGTGAGATAAACGATATACATTTTTGCAGAATACATTCTCCTCCCTGAAAACTAGATAATACACATGACAAGTATGGTGGGAAGATCATAGACAAGAAAATCTGGAACCCAGGAAGAATATGCTTCAACTAATCAAATGATTTTAGTGGTCCTCATAAGCATGCCTCACAGAAATTCTCTGTTATCTTTTAAAATATTTATTTATTTATTTACTTACTTATTTTTGCCTTATCTTTTTTGTTACTATATGTTCCTTTCAGATAAAAGAAACTATATTAATAATAGCTGTTTCTGCCGTCTGGGGCACCATAACCCAGTAGAATAAACATGTTCCAGACTCCTCAAAACATGATGAGCATGTGAACAGAAGGGACGGCATCAGGATTTCCAAAGTGCACCCCTATCAAATGGATCTAGACTAAAACTCACCTGAGATCCGCCACTGTCCCATTATAATGCTACAACGTACCACACATAATACAGTCAGTGTGTATAAAGTGTGTGAATTGTGTAGATCTGTTCAAGGCACCAACTTTTGCTTTTGTTGATTTTGTCCATTTTCTATTTCATTTATTGCCATTCCAATATTTATTATTTTCTTCCTTCTGCTTGCTTTTCATTAAGTTTGATTTTCTTAAGATGGAAGGTTAGGATGTTTATTTGAAATCTTTCTTCATTTTTATGTGTTTCCAACTATAAATTTCTCTCTACGCACTGTTTTATCTGTATTAGATAAGTTTGGGGTTGCTTTGTTTTTAATTTCATTTATCTGAAAGTGTTTTCTAATTTTTTCTTGTAATTTGCTTTTCTATGATTTATTGGGTTTTTGGGAATATTTTAAAATTTCTACCTATTTGTAATTTTCCCTAATGTTCTGTTGTTGATTTATAAATTAGTTCCATTATAGTTGGAGAACATATTTATTTAATTTCAAATTCTTTTAATTATTTTGGGCTTATTTTATGGTCTAGCATATGCCTGTCCTGGAGAAAATTCCATGTGGCTTTGAGAAGAATGCATATACTACTGTTTTTGGGTAGAGCATTCCATAAGCAGCTGTTAAGATTAATTGATTTATAGTATTGTTCAAGTCTTATATTTCCCAGTTGATTTCAGCTTAGGTTCTTTATCCATTATTATAAGTAGCATATGGAAGTCTTCAACAATTATTTTTGAAGTATCTATCTCTCCCTTCAATTCTGCCAGTTTGTGTTTGATGTGTTTGGGGGCTCTGTTGTTAGGTACATTATGATTTGTATTGTCTTGATGGACTGACCCTCTTATCATTTATAATGCCTTCATTTTCTATAACAAAAAAAATTAAGTATATTTTGTCTAGTTTTAGCTTAGCCTCTCCAGTTCTCTTATGGTTAAAGTCCACATAGTATATATATTTCCACTATTTTTCTTTCAATATATTTACTTTTTTATCTATATATTTTTTTTCTTTCAGCCTATACTTGGATTATTTTGTTCATCTATTCTATCAATGTCTACTTTTTATTTTTTTATTTTTTTTAATTTTTTAATGTCTTCTTTTTAATTGGTATAAACATTCTATTTACATTTAATGTACTTACTAAAAGGTAGAATTACTTTTTCCATTTTCTGTTTCCTATACATCTTGCATGTTTTTGTTTCTCCATTTCTGCATTCTTGCCCACTTTGTGCTAAATAGGTAATTGCTAGTTTATATTTCTAATTCATTTGATGTTTATTTCCTCCTCCTTTGTACTCTTATGGTAATACAAATTACATAATATACATTATAATTCCATCAATACATTTTATAATCATCACTTTATGAAGACGTTTTTCAAAATAGATAAAAGAAGAAAAGCATTACAAGCAAAACACACAGATACACTGTCTTTTATATTTACATATGTAGTTACCTATACTACTTCATTCATTTCTCTCCATGGATCTGTTTTTGCCTAGTGTAATTTCATTTCAGTCCGAAAAATTTATTTTAGTATTTCTCACAAGGCAGCTCTGTTTCTAACAAATTCTCTCAGCTTTTCTTTACCTGGAAATGTCTTAATTTTTCCTTCGTTTTTGAAGAAGAATTTAGCATGGTATAAAATTCTTGGTTAGCAGTCTGCCTTTAAACACTTTGAATGTCATCCCACTGCCTAAAGACTTCCATGTTTTCTGATAAGAAATCATGTGTTAATCCTATCAAAGGATTTCTTTTATGTGCTAGTTTTTGTTGTTGTTGCTGTTGTTTTTAAGTTTTTCTTACCACTTTTTAAAAAATTTTATTTTTTCAGTGTTCCAAGATTCATTGTTCATGTACCACACCCAGTGCTCCATGCAATACGTGCCCTCCTCAATACCCACCACCAGGCTCACCCAACCCCCCACCCCCTCCCCTCCAAAACCCTCAGTTTGTTTCTCAGAGTCCACAGTCTCTCATGGTTCATCTCCCCCTCCGATTTCCCCCAATTCACCCTTCCACTTTCAATATTTTCTCTGTCTATGACTTTCATTAATTTGATTGTGGTGTTTCTAGATGTAGGTCCGATTTATCCTAATTGGAAATCTTTAAGCTTCTAGAATACGTGATTTTTAAAAATATTTTATTTATTTGACAGAGAGAGATACAGCAAGAGAGGGAACACAAGCAGGGGGAGTGGGAGAGGGAGAAGCAGACTTCCCACTGAGGAAGGAGCCCGATGTGGGGCTCAATCCCAGAACCCTGGGATCATGACCTGAGCAGATGGCAGATGGTTAACGACTGCGCCACCCAGGTGCCCCTAGAGTATGTAATTTAATGTTTTACTTAAAAATTAGGAAGTTGTCCTACATTATTTCTTCAGCTTTTTTTTTTCTGTTTGTTTCAATTTATCTCCATTCTAGGGCTCACTTAAACCTTAATATGCTTGACAATATGCCACAGGTCTCTAAGGTTCTCTTTCTCTTGATTTGTCTTTTTTTAATTTTTTTTATCTTTGATCTTCAGACTACGCAATCTGTATTAGCCAGTTTTCAACTTTGATTATTCTTTCAGTGAGCTCATATTTGTTTTTAAGCTGTTTTGTGAATTTTTCATTTGAATTCCAGAATTTCTCTTTTATATTTTATTTATAATCTCTTTTTATTAATATTGGATATTTGATAACACTTTATTGTTATGCTTTCATTAAATTCTTTAGACATGCTTTCCTTTAGTTTCTTGAAAATATGTGTAATAGCCACAATTGCCAAACTGTGGAAAGAGCCAAGATGCCTTTCAACAGATGAATGGATCAAGAAGATATGGTCCATATATACAATGGAATATTATGCCTCCATCAGAAAGGATGAATACCCAACTTTTGCTT
>JAPYYM010000555.1:0-14536 GCA_028534135.1 Potos flavus
TTTTGGATGGGGTGGGAGCCTGGTTAAGAAAGAAACCTATGAGAAAAGTGGAGTGGAAACAAAGGGCACTTTAATGGGTGTTTCTAAAGAGTATTTATTTCAGTCACTTTAATGTCATCTAAGAGGTCATAGAATGAGACTCCTTTGATCACTTTTGGCTCTCGAGCTGTAATTTGTTTGTGTCACAGCTCTGTGACTGAACTGCATTGATCTCTACATTCCTAAGTGTTTACAGCAGACACTCTAGCTTGCATGCTTAGTCCTACTTCTCTCTTACTACTTTTTCAATGCATACGTTAACTAGGTCTCAAACGGCAGTGTCCTCTGGGGAAATTGAATATCCCCCGAAATGTGCTGGTTGGTCAGCATTACCTTGCAGCTCCAAACCCATCCCTCCATTCCATCTCTTCTTTGTTTTGTGATACTGGGGCTGGGATTCTGCAAACCCCAGTTTATCTTGGCTAGAGGAAACCCCGGGCAGGTCCTGCCAGTAGGAGGCACTAGCCGGAGTCTGGAGGAAACTCCTTCTTGACTGCTCACTCTCCTCAATGGCAGTTCATCGCAGCGTTTGGTTTGAGTAATTGTTGGTACCAGTTTCCATTTTTTTCTGCACTCCAAGAACAAGTTTTATCATGCCGGCTCAGAGCTGTCAGTGCCAGCTGACTGATGCTCCCTCCGCAGAGGTCTGAGTCTCAGCTCTGTGGGATGTTATTCCTCTGAGCTCTTCAGGCACTAGGAGCCTTACTAAACTTTTGTTTTCGGCTTTGCACTAGTGTATGACCTAAAGCAGTTTTACCTCAAGGGGCCTTCCTTAGTCAAAGAGATTCTAAGGTTATGATCACTTCTAGTTTTTTGCTAATAGTTTTTTAATGCAAGGCACTCCCTTTCCACACACACAAAATTTAAGGAAAAGTGAAACAATTCCAAGTGTTTAACTTAAAAGCCATTTCTTTTGTGTAAATTATCCTAAATAACCGATCTAATAGACTTCTTAGATTCACTGACTTATCAGGTGGCTAATAAGAGAAACTCTTTGATAGAAGGTAAACATTAGAATGGAAGGTGACCGATCAAAGGGGAACTAAAAGCCTTGTTTGGAATAATAGAACTTGCCTATGTGAGACTACATTGGAAATTTATGACAACAGTTGCAATAGAAAATGCATTTTGATGAACCCGAAAGTACTTTGCTCCTTAAAGTTTCAAATGAGCCTTTTATTTTCTGATTCAAAAAGTGTCTAAGAGTTTAATTTTAACTTTGTTAACTTTTTAGTGTAAATCCCTCGTTAACTGTGAATCTCTTCTTTTTGTCTTCTTTTTGTATAATCCTCAGAGAGCATATACTCTTAATCACAAGTATTTACAGTAATATATCCTGCTGTTCTACTATCCTGATGCAAGTAGCTACTTTCGAATTTGATATTTAAATTCAAACAGTAGTAGTTTTCCTAGTGCTTATTTGTCCCCCTTTTCCCTAGCTATTAACATATATTTCTAGGGAAAGAAAAAGTGTATGGAAATGGAATAGGAAAATGCGGAATTGCTGGCCTTTGTAGAATGGCATGGGGGTGGAAAAGGAATGTGATGTTGTTTTGCTTTGACTTATTAATTATTATGAGCTGTCTATGTGCCTGGAGACCTTGATAGTAGACACATTTTTATAAGTGAAATAGCATGTTTTATCCTGGCAGTGCTATCATACATCCCATGAGTTCTCTGCTGTATTTTCTTTAGAGAGTTGCCATAGAAATTTCATTAGAAAATCAGGGATCAGATGGCACTAGTTTTCAAACAACTGAAAAATAGTTGGAAAAAAAACCATGATATAATAACTACATAAACAAGGTTTTGAGGACAAAAAAAAAACCCTTATTCTATTATTTCTATTCTCAGAAAAAAATATTTTTTAAAATTAGAGGTAAATCCTAAGGCACACCATTCCACTATTCAGTTAAAACTCTTAAAGATAAAAATGCATGGAATTTTTAAGCAATGCTATAAGGCAGAGCTCCTTCTCTATTCTTTCTACTTGTGTTACCCACCTAACCTCCAAAAGAAATAAAATGAAAACATTTTTATTTATCAGATAATTTTAAAATTTTACTTATAGATTTTATTTATTTATTTATTTACTTATTTACTTATTTATTTATTTATGGTGGTAAGGACACTTAACATGAGATCGAGCCTCTTAAAAAATTTTGAAGCTGACAATACAGTATTGTTAACTATAGGTACTATGTTATACAGAAGACCTAGCATTTATTCATGTGCATAACTGATACTTTGTACTTGTTGAAAAATGACTTCCCATTTCCCATTCCTCATCCCCTGGCAAGCACCACTATACTCTGCATCTATGAGTTTGACAATTTTAAATATCTTATATATGTGGAATCATGCTGTATTTGTCCTTTTGTGACTGGCTTCTTTCATTTTGCATAAGGTCCTCTACTTTCATCCATGCCACAAATGGCAGGATTTTTTTTTTTTAGATTTTATTTTATTTATTTATTTGTCAGAAAGAGAGAGTACAAGCAGAGGGAGCAGTAGGCAGAGGGAGAAGCAGGCTTCTCACAAGGAGCCCTATGTGGGACTCTATTCCAGGACCCTGGGATCATGACCTGAACCGAAGGCAAATGCTTAGCCAACTGAGCCACCCAGGTGTTCCTGGCAGGAATTTTTTTTTTAAGGCTCGATAATATTTCATTGCATGGATATACCACATTTTCTTTATCCATTCATCCATGGATAAACATTTAGGTTGTTTCCAAATCTTAGCTATACGAATAATATCCGATACTTTGTATTTACCAACATTCATTGAAAGAAATACAAAAGAAATGTTTCTGATAGAAGGATGATTGCTGATGGGACCCTGGTCAAATTGTGAGAAGAAACGAAAGTGAAGGAAAGGATAAATATAAGGGAATAACTATAAGTGGATACTGTCTATTAAAAATACTAATGTCATGTGGGGCTTAATATTAGAACACATGGAAAAGGAGCACAAATTTGAGAAGGTTAATTGTAGTTAAATATAAGCGAAATAAATCAATTAGAGAAAGACAATTATCATATGATTTCTCTGATATGAGGAATTTGAGAGGCAGGGTGGGGGGTCATCCGGGGTAGGGAGGGAAAAAAATGAAACAAGATGGGACCAGGGAGGGAGACAAACCGTAAGAGACTCTTAATCCCAGGAAACAAACAGGGTTGCTGGAGTGGAGTGGTGTGGGAGGGCTGGGGTGGCTGGGTGATGGACATTGGGGAGGGTATGTGTTATGGTGAGTGCTGTGAATTATGTAAGACTGATGATTCACAGACCTGTACCCTTGGGGCAAATAATACATTAAATGTTAATAAAAAAAATAAAAATAAATATTACAGAGTCTGCTATAGACTGAGTGGTGTTCCCCCCCCAACAAATTCATATGTTGAAGCCCTAACCCCCAATGTGACTGTATTTGGAAATAGAGCCTTGAAGGAGATAATTAAAGTTGAGTAAGATTGTAAGGGTGGGGACCTGATCCAATAGTACAGATGTCCTTATTAGAAGAGGAAGGGATACTAGAGTTTTCTCTCTCACCATGCACTCATAGAACAAAGGCCATGTGAGGACACAGAGAAGGCAACTCTTTGCAACTCAAGGAGAGAAACCTCATCAGAAACCAACACTACTGGCACCTTGACCTTTGGCTTCTAGGTCCAAAACTGTGAAAAAATACTTTTCTCTTGTTGAAGCTGTCTAGTCTGTGATATTCCATCATGGCAGCCTGAGCAGACTAATAGAGTTAACATAATTTGTGCATTGTCTGGGAATGGATAAAAGTACTAAATTAAAATAGACTGTAATAGATTCATAAAGCAATTTATAATATCCAGGCTAACAGCTAAAATAAATAAATAAACACATATATATGTGCATAAATACACAAACATATCAATACATAAATGTAATGACATGTTAATAGAGGGGAAACATAGATAATATTAAAAGTTGACTGCTCTCATGGAAGGCAAACAAGTGGAAAAATGGATCATAGAATAGGTGGAACAATTTGAAAGATACTGAGATGATATTTTCAACTCAAACATATCAATACTTATATTAAAATAAATAATTTGAATACATCAATTAAAGACAGTGCTTATCAGACTGGATTAAAAAGTAAGATGCATACCTTATCTATAAGGGCACAGAAAAGTTAAAACTAAAGTGATAGAATGAGACATATCGTGCAAACACTATCTAAAGCAGTGGTTGGAAAGCTTTTTGTAATAGCCCAGATTGTAAATATTTTTGCCTTTGTGGAATGCATATGGTCTCTGTTGCATATTATTCTTTTGTTGTTGTTGCAGCCCTTTGCATATATGAAAACTTTTTTACTCATAGGCTGTACAAAACCAGGCTTAGATTTGACCTTAGGCTCTGCTTTGCTGATTATTGGACTATAGGAAAATTAATGTAACTATGTTAATATAAAAATAATATAAATTCAGCAATGTAAGTATTACAAAATATAAAGGGCAACATTTTATAATAATAGAAGGCTAATTTAACAGGAAGATATAGTAATATTAAGAATGTATGTAACTATTAATGTTGCCTCAAAATATAAAATTGAAAATCTGACAACTAAAAGGAAAAATTAAAAAAAAAATTACATCGTAGGCAAATCATCTTAGTAACTGTTAGAACAAAAGAAGAAAAAAATCAGTAAGATCCGGAAGACAGAATCATTAACATACTTGATCTAAAAAAAATTTATAAATATTGAACCCAACGACTATGTAATATATGCTTTATAAGGATATATAGAACATTGTCAAGAACTATATAGGGTCTGAGATTTTACTTCACTTTTTTCTCATGGAAATTTCTTTTTTAAAAATTTAGTTTATTTATTTGACTGAGAGAGAGAGAGCACAAGTAGAGGGAGCAGCAGGCAGAGGGAGAGGGAGAAGCAGGCTCCTCACTGAGCAGGGGGCCTGGTGCGGGGCTTGATCTCGAGCCGAAGGCAGACACTTAACTGACTGAGCTATCCAGGTGCCCTGACTCATGGAAATTTTTTATTGGGATAATTGTAAAGTCACATATAATTGAAAAAAAAAATAGTACAGAGAGAATCCTTTTACATTCTTCCCAGTTTACAAACTTCCCAGTTTGATGATATTTTACAAAATTATAGGGTAATATTACAATCAAGATATTGAAATTAATGCAATCCACTAATACTATTTAGATTTTCCCAGTTTTACTTGCACTCATATGTATGGGCTTATGTACTTTGGTCTATGCTACTTGATAACAAGTGTGGGTTTGTGTACTTACCATTATAGTCAAGACACTGAATGGTTCCATCAACCCAAGAATGCCTTCCATTGTACTCTTATACCCACATCCACCTTTCCTTCCCCTTGTCCTTCACCCTTGACAACCACAATCTCTCCTTTATTTCTAAAATTTTGTCATTTGGAAAACTACATAAAAACAGCCTTGTAGAGTATATAACTTTTTGGAATAGGATTTTTTAATTCAGGATACATTCGTGGAGATTCATCTGAATTGTCTCTATCAGTAATTTCTCTCCCCCAATGATTAATTGATTAATCATTGTTTTAAAATACATGTAATATGAAATCTACCCTCTTAGCAATTTTTAAGTGTACAATATAGTATTATTAACTATATGAACATTGTTGTACAGCAAATCTCTAGAACTTTTTCATCTTGCATTACTGGAACTTTATATCCATTGGTTAGTAACTCCCAATTTTTCCTTCTCCCCAGCCTCTAGCAAGCACCATTCTACTTTTCTGCTTCTATGAATTTGTCTACTTTAGACCTCATATGAGGGGAATCATGCTAAGTTTGTTCTTCTGTGACTGACTTATTTCACAGAGTATTATGTTCTTGAGGTTCATCCATATGGTTGCATATGACAGTATTTCCTACTTTTTAAAGGGTGAATAATATTTCATTATATGTATATACACATTTTCATTATTTATTCATCCATCAGTTGATATTTAAGTTGTTTCCAAATCTATGGCTATGGTGCTGCAATAAAGATGAGAATGTCAATATCTCTTTGAGATCTTGTATTCAATTCTTTTTGACAAATATCAAAACGTAGGATTGCTGGATCATACAGTGGTTATTTTTAGTTTTTTTGAGAAATGTCCATACTGTTTTCCATGGGGACTTCAACATATTACATTTCCACCAACAGTACCACCAGTTTCTCTAACTCCTCATTGGCATTTGTTATTTTCTGTTGTTTCCTTTTTGATAATGGCCGTCCTAACAGGTGTGGTGATGTCTCATTGTGGTTTTGATTTGTAATTCGCTAATGATTAGTGGTGCTGAGCATCTTTTCATATGCCTTTTGGCCATTAGTATGTCTTTGAAGAAAAGTCTATATAAATCCCATGCTCATTTTTAAATTGGGCTATTTGTGTTTTTGTTATTCAGTTGTAGGTGTTCCTTATATATTTTAGAGACTAACCCCTTATTAGACACATGATTTGCAAATATTTTCTCCCATTCCATTGGTTGCCTTACACTATGTTGTTTCCCTTGCTATACAAAAGATTCCTAGTGTGATATATCCTACTTGCCAATTTTTGCTTTTGTTGCCTGTGCTGTTGGAATCATCAAAGAAATCATTGTCAAGACTAATATTGAAAGCATTTTTCCTATTTTCTTCTAGCAGTTTTAGAGTTTCAGGTTTTATATTTAAGTCTTTATTTTTAGTTATTTTTCATGTATGGTATAAGATAAGGATCAAGTTTTATTCTTCTGTCTATCAAAATCTAGTTTTCCCAAAACCATTGGTTGAGGAGATTATCCTTTCCTTATTCCATAGTTTGATATCCACTTTGAAGATTATTTGATTCTGTATGCATGCATTTATTTTTGGGCTCTCTAGTCTGTTGCATTGGTTGATAGATCTGTCTTTATGCAAGTACCATACTGTTTTAACTAACGTATGTATGTGATATATTGCAAAGTCAGGAAGTATGGGGCTTCCAGCTTTGTTCCTATTTCAAAAGATTGTTTTGGCTTTGTAGTTCCATATGGATTTTAGTTTTTTTTCCTATTCTGCAAAAAATGCTTTGAGATTTTGATGGGGATTACATTAATTTGAAGATTGCTTTGGGTATATGTGGACATTTTAACAATAAGTCTTCCAATCAGTAAGCACAAGATATCTTTCATTTAAGTGTGTCTTCTTTCATTTCTTTCCATATTTTGTAGTTTTCAGTGTATTCATCTTTCTCTTTAATTTTATTTTTAAATATTTCATTTTTTTGATGCTATCATAGATGGGATTTTTTCTTGAATATTCTTTTTAGGTTGTTTGCTGCTGGTGTATAGACAATAAAAAAAATAAGAGAAGGGTATTTCAGTACTTCACTTTCAATAGCAGATAAAAAATCCAGACAGATGATCCTTTCAGTTCTGTCAATGTTTGCTTTGTATATTGATACTCTGACGTTGGGTGAATATATATTTATAAATGATACAGCTTCATGGTCAACTGACACTTTTATAATTATATAATGTCCATATTTTTCTTTTGTAATAGTTTTTGATTTAAAGTATACTTTGTCTGATAGAATTATGGCCACTCATGTTCTTTTTTGGTTACTATGTGGCATTTGCATGGAGTATCTTTTTCCATCCTTTCACTTTCAGGCTGTGTTTCTCCTTCAATTAAAAGTGGATATTTGGAGACAACATAGAGTTATATCTTGATGTTATAAAATCCATTCAGCCACTCTATGTCTTTTGGTTGGGGTGTAATCAACTTACACTTAAAATAGTTTTTGATAGTGAAGGACTGACCATTGCCATTTTGTCACCCGAGGGAGAGGTTTCTGAAAGGTCCTGGCCTCTATCTGCTATACTGCGGGTTCACTGAACCAGCAACATGCCACCCAGCTCCCTATGTTCTTATTTCCCTGTGAGTCCAGAGCATGCTGGGTCCTACCAACACTTTGAGAAAGGGAAGACAAAAACCAGTGTGTCGGACAGCCCCCTACCCACCAAAAAGCTGGAATGTTGGATGTATGTTTCAGTCTTCTCTCTCTCTCCTCAGGGAGCAGCTGGAAGCTGGGATACCCCCATCCCCGTCATGCCACACTGAGCTGGGATTGGGGGGTGGACAGGACTATGGGGAATGAATGCCATGAATTTCCTCACCAACTTTGATGTGTCGGCTTTTGCACTTACCTGGGGTGCACTGGTTTCTGGATCTCTTACAAAAGGAGTTGTTTCATATATTAACTTTGAGTTAGTGTGTTCAAGGTGGGGAGGGAGGAGGAATTTCTAGGGCTTCCTGTTTTGCCATCTTGCTGACTTCATCCCAATTTTACCCTATTTTTAACCTAAAATATCAGTGTGCTATGATTTCATGGAGGCTGGCAGAAGAAATGAGAGTCCTGAATCAGAGACATTGGGTTTTATTACTCATATTATAGCAAGCTGCACAAGCATCAGCATATTTGGTGCTAGGTCTCCAAGCTGCAATTCATACAGGATGATTTGAAGAAGGCCATGTAATATCTGTACATGCACTGAGTTGTGTTACAGAAGAAGACAAATGAGCTTAGAAACTGTATCTCTCACACTGAATAGTAAGCATGCCTGCTGGCTGGTCCAGCCGGACAAGATCTTCGAAGTTTCTAAGAAAGCTTGCCTTTTGTTCTGGAGGGAAACACTATCTCTGTCTTCCAAAGCTGATTGCTATACAAACATCCTTCAAAATATGGCTCAGAATAAGGGGAGTCAGGACCTCTGCTCTAAAGATGTGCAGAAACACAAGGAATCAATAGAGAATCATCTCCCAATGATTTTAGCCAAAATAGACCATATGCTGTGCTATCAAGTAAATCATAACAAAATTTGAAAGTTTGAAAATATTCTTAGACTGTTCTCTGGCCACAAAGGAATTAATCTAGAAATCAATAACAAGAGTAAAAATAGATAATCTGCCAAATGTTTGAAAACTGAAGTGTACTCTTCTAAATTGTACATAAGTCAAAGATGAATCATAATAGCAGTTAGAAAATGTTATTTTCATTTAGTTAAAAATACTAAAACTTGTGGAATGCAACTAAACAAAAGCTGAAAGGAAAATCACAGAATAAATTAATTAAGAGAAATTCTAAAAAAAATCTATTTAAGCATCTTTCTCAAAGTCTAACAGAAACCATAGCAAATTAATGCTAAAAATCCTAAAAGAAAAATAAATAATAAGAAACATAAACCAGTAAAATCCTGAAATTAAACAAATAGAAACAAACAGCAAATCAAAATGTCATTTTTTGAAAAAATTTATAGGATCGATGTACACTTTAGAAATATAAATTATGAAAAATAGAGCAGAAACATACTTTACTAGTATAAAGAATATAAAGATGATATTACTATAGATTCATAGACTTAAAAAGATAAGCACATGCCATTAAGTTAAAATGGACAAATCTTGAAATACAAACTTAAAAAAATTGACATAAAATGAAGCATAAAATCTCAAATCTCCTGTGTTTATTAAAGAAATTGAATTCCTAATTGAACCTACTCATATACTGCAACGCCATACAAAAATGAAAGAGTGAAATGCTGCACATAACATGGGTAAATTTCTTTTCTTTTTTTTAAGATTTTATTTATTTATTTGAGAGAGAGAGAACAGGAGTAAGAGGGCAGGGGAAGGGGAGGGGCAGAGGGAGAAACAAACTCTCCACTGAGCAGGGAGCCTGATACAGGGCTCTATTCCAGGACCCCAAGATCATGACCTGAGACAAAGGCAGACACTTAACTGACTGAGCCACCCAGGCACCCCCAACATGGACAAATTTCATAATTACATAATGACAAGGAAAAAAAGCTAAATACCTAGCCATACAAAACATATGACACCATGTAAATTTCAAAAACTGGCAAAACTAATCTATGGTGACAAAAGTAAATATGGTGATTACTCTTGTGTATGGGGTAATGATTAGATGAGGGCATAAGGAAGGTTTCCAGGATGTGGCAAAGTTCTGTATCTTGATCTGGTTGTTGTGTGTGTGTGATAATCTTATAAAATTTCACCACAGCACACATTTAAGATTTGCATTCTTGGGTGCCTGAGTGGCTTGGTTGGTTAAGTGTCCAGCTCTTGGTTTCAGCTCAAGTCGTGATCTAGGGGTAGTGGGATCAAGCCCCCCTTCGGACTCTGTGCTCAGCACGGAGTCTGCTGGAGATTCTCTCTCTCCCTCTTCCTCTGCCTGCCCCCCCCACTTTCTCTATCTCTAAAATGAATAAATAAATAATAAATAAAATAAAAAAAATAGATTTGCTTTCTTTCCTGTATATATGCTTATTTCAACAAGCATTAAAGTTAAAACAACAACCACAAGAAATTGTGAAGAGAAAATAGTCTCCTTTCTTGAAGGTAATATCTGAGATTGCCAAAACATTGTCCTGCCCTTTTCTCTTTGTATTTTTTACATCAACATTGCATTAGTCTTTTGGGGAAGATTAAAAATGGATAATCGTTATTAAAGTCTATGTGCAGGATTGGATTATGTCGGTAAGGAATTAAAAAACTAGTTTATTTTTAGTATTTAGGCCATCTAAATTCACTAGCTGACTTCAAGGGAGGAAAAAAAATTCAGGTTTTATGAGGAGTCTCAGTGGGGAGTGTTTATATTAGATACTTAGCACTGCAGGATGCTGTGAGTTGGAAAACATAGGCAGATCCAATTAACAGATCCTGCACTGTGGAAACTGAACCATATTAGGCTTTTTGGACAGCTTTATGTGTGAATGCGAGAACATACTCATAAGAAATGCTATCGTTTTATCCCATATAACTTCACGAGAATTTTTGTATAGGCTAGGGATTTGTGGTAAAAAATAGAGATTTGTTGGCTCCTCGTTTGCAGAATTCACTAATAAATTCCTTGAGGATCCTTATTTAAGGGAATAATACTGGTCTGAAGGATGAGTAACAGCACACTTGCCTGTGTGAGACAAGGAAAGGGAACATATTCTTTCACTACTACTCTCTATTCTAATGATTTGAACCCCTCCACACAATTGAAGGACTTACACTTTTACCTGTGTCAAATTAACAGAGAATGTTGCATGTGACCAGCTGCTTTCTGATGAAACTTCCAGCCATCCATCTGACTTTTCCAAATAATGCATTGTTTTGAAAAGACTCATTCATAAGGGCGGACTATAGATTACTGCAGAAGTATACATTTTCAAAAAGAAATATAATCTATTCATAAGCCCCAGGGCTAAAATTTAACCAATGATCTCTTTAGAGATTAGTGGAATTTAGATTGGAAACTTAGTTTTTAGAAACTCACCCTGACATTACTGACCTTATTGACTATATGGAATATTTAGGAAAATGATTCTTAAATTGGTATTTGTAGGTCTCTAGAGAATCAGAGCAAATTCCAAAATGATTCCAAAAACCAAAGCAATGGAAACTTCAAGAACTCTTTGGTGGCACTCAGATCCATTAGCAAAACCTCCTACCATTACATTTGCTTTCTCTTCCCCCTTTGGCTAGCATGTAACCGACATTTTTTTTTTTTTTTTTAAGATTTTTTTTAATTTATTTGACAGAGAGGAGAGAGATCACAAGTAGGCAGAGAGGCAGGCAGAGAGAGAGAGGGGGAAGCAGGCTCCCTGCTGAACAGAGAGCCCGATGCGGCGCTCGATCCCAGGACCCTGATATCATGACCTGAGCTGAAGGCAGAGGCTTTAACCCACTGAGCCACCCAGGTGCCCCTGTAACCAACATTCTTACTAATGCATATTTTCAGGACTAAAACATACCGTTTTCCAGAAGTTGTCAGTCAGGAAACCAAGTGATATGTGCGTGTGTGTGTGTGTGTGTACACATATATGTTTATATTTCTTTAAGTAGTGCTTCGTGTTTGGGTTGAGGACAAAAGGAGGATGAGAGCAGGAAACAGATGAATGAGCAATTGAAAAAGTTGCTGGTATAAATACTGGAGAACCATTTTTCCAGGGTAGTTATTCTTAGTAAATACACATTGTGAAAATTCAAAATGTCAGAGCTTATGGAAATGAATAAAGCTTTTAATTATTATTTCTAGATCAAACATCATATTCAGAGGGAAGTACTTCATTGGAAATTCAGTGATTGTTGAAGTAGTCATATTTTCTTTCACTCTTCTATAATTCCATAGAAATTATTTGTATTCATATTATAAGTAGACATAAAGCAAAAATTATGAATGAGGCATTTAATTAAAAACAATTAAAGAGTGAAGTAATTTCTAGAAGGTATTCTTTGAAAGTAAATGTAAAGATCGGAATTCCGAAATATTTCCTTTGATGAGAGAAGCTAAGGTTTCCAGTAGAAAGTTATCCTACATTTTATTCCTTAGAATCACGAACACTTTCAGTAGGAGGTATAGTAAGAGGTGAGAGATTAAGGAAAAATAGGAAGAAAAATACAGTAGCTACATGCATTTTATTTCTCTAAAAAGGTAATTTTCCCAGCATTTCTCCACACTCAGCTGGAACAGATATCCATTTTCAAAATACTATTCTCTTAGATGCTTTGTGATTTTTTGATTTCAGAATCCAAAGGAGTAAGTCATATTACCTAAGGCGTCCTCTTTCTCCCCACAAAAGAAACTTATTTTAAAAACTGTCAGTGAGTCTTTCTCAGATTTGTTACTTATTCCAGAACAGGCCCGTGAACCAATTAAAAGTTTAAAGAGCTATTGAATCTGCAAATATCCAAAACACCTGAGATTCAACCTGCAGAAAGTAAGTTTTTTAGAGGGGGAAATAATTGGAAAAATGTTCCATCTGCTACTGCCTGGTTTTTATTGGTTTAACATGTAGATTTCCATAGACTTTTTGGAACACAGAGAGGGCCCCCTTTTTTTTCTTTTTTGAAAGCAGGAGGGTTTTGTTTGCCAGGTGAATATTTCAGAACTCTCACAGTGCTGATAGAAAACAGCTTTACATTTGGATGGGAGCAGTCCGCGTGAGAGGTTATGATGAAATCAGAGAGAGGGCTTTCTGTAACGGCGTTGATTTATACGTAACATTAGAGATGATTATATACTCTGTTGTCAACAATTGATTCTGCAATTGTCGACTTAGCAATTTTTAAGGAGGAAGGATGATGACATACGGGGAAACTTCTTTTTTTTTTTTTAAAGATTTTATTTATTTATTTGACAGAGAGGAGAGAGATCACAAGAAGGCAGAGAGACAGGCAGAGAGAGAGAGGGAAGTAGGCTCCCTGCTGAGCAGAGAGCCCGATGCGGGGCTCGATCCCAGGACCCTGAGATCATGACCTGAGCCAAAGGCAGAGGCTTTAACTTACTGAGCCACCCAGGTGTCCCACGGTGAAACTTCTGATTTTGAAAAATATGTACTGTCAAATAACACTGGTAAAGGAATTTTTAGTTTGTTGCATGCTGTTTGCGAAGGGCAAAAATAGTAACATTTTAACAATTCTTAAACCCTCTGAAGAACTCAGTAAACCAAATCTTACCTTATAGGTTACCGTGACCACCCTATTATCACTCTTAGCACCCATTCTGGGTCACCCTCGCTCTTTCTACTATTTTTTTTTTTCTTTTTCATTATGTAGTCCCCTTCTAAAACTCTACAGTTTAACTTACTATGTTCATTGTTTATTTTCAGTCTCCCACTACAAGATGGGGCAAGGATCTTGTTGTGCTTACTGATGTAGCTCGTGCTTATGCTGATGTTTAGCACATAGTGATGATGCTCAGTAAATACTTGTTGAAATCAAAGTGACTTTTATATTTGTGTTGAGAGAGATAAATAGCATTTATTGAGCCATTCCTATATGCCAGGTACTATGTTAAGCCCTGGCTTTAGTTCCGTTTTCTCATTTAACTCTCACAAATAACCTCATGAAGTAGACATTGAATTAGGGACAACTACCACCCCCTTTTAGAGGTGAGAAGACCGAGGCTCAGTGAGATGAAGATCGAATAGCCAGTGAGAAGCAGAATCAGGAATTGAGCAGAAGTTTGTCCAATGCCAGAGTTGCTGCTTTTCACCATGAAGTGCCCTTCTTTAGGTAATATTTCATTCTTTCCAGTGCTTGAATTTAAAAAAATAAATGTCAATTCTAATTATTCTAAAGGACTTCCAAATTACAACGAACAATTTTAGCAGTAATTAACAAATTTCTCCTTGGAAAATTGGCATACTATGGCAATAGAATTGTACCTTTGCTTTTGTTTGCTGGTTTTGAGTATGGAATGTTGGAAACCCTACTTGGGGAACACACACAGAGTTGGCAGCTTGTTAACAATTGTTTTGGCTTGGCCAGGATTGACTCTTTCAAAGACCAAGACCAAGAGACATACAGTCTGGTGACTGGTACTAGAGTCATTTCAGAGTCCCTTTCCCAGAGTATAATGTAATTCTACTTGTATGGACTGACATCAGATTCTCACCAGTAATAGGCTACGAGTGTTTTTTTTTTTTTTT
>JAPYYM010000556.1:0-14535 GCA_028534135.1 Potos flavus
CCCATGCATTGGTTTTCCTAATGACTACCTAAAAACGGTACTCTGATTCAGGTTTGGGGAAACATTTTTTTAAAGGCAGTCTATGAAGTGCTATCTTATTTCACAATATGTGAATATTTCTTATATATTTATAAATGTGGTATTAACATCACTGTTTCTGTCCCTGTGTCCTGTGTAATACTTGGGAGCGGAGTATAGTTGAAGGAGGGCGTAGCAGATATAAAATCTGACAGAGGCCTTGACTGCTCTCTGGGTCATCTAGTGAAGTGTAAACCTAGGATAGTTTCAGTGGTAGTGACTTTGAACACTGCATTTGACAGTTTTGAAATACAGCTCAGATCTTCATTACTGATATATATTTCTTGTCCTTATAACATCACTCGAGAGATACCATTTTAGACAGCCGAATATTCCATAGGCTGTGGTGCAACTTTAGATTTGCTAACTTGGCATATTTTTGAGAACACATGCCAGGCTGTGTGCCTCTTGAGAGCAGGGAATAGAGAGGGTGGAAGCCGAAGTCCCTGGTTTGGTTTAGTTTTGACTGGGATCATTTGTAAGCTCTTTGAAAGTGTGTTCTCACTTGGTCTGGTCTCCCAAGCTGCCAGCCTATGCTGTTCATTCAGTATGTCCTGAACGGCAGTTAATTACCTGCCCAACGGGAATGATGATACAAAGAATGGTCTGAAAACACCTCTTGGGGATGATCTACTCTTCGTGGCCCACTAGAGGGCGCTCACGCTGAGTGTTAATTCCAGTGGGTGTTTTAAAAAGGAATAAGGGGAAATTTTTACACTGGTACTGAATTCCAGTAGCAACTTGTGATTGCTTTGCTTTATAAAAGTGAGGACAAAATTAGAACTGAGAATATGTGAACCTAAAGGGATTTATTCAACATCTGGCAAGGTTGATTTCTGACAGGCATTTGCTAGGCTCTGCATTTTAGTTTTAAGTGCTCAGAAGTATTCTACAGCGCTATACAGGAAGTAAGAGAGTATAGTGCATCCCTAGAAAATACTGTAGTCTAGGCTTGGGGTTCACCTATAATCAGAGATTGGTGAGTGGAAAGTGGAGATTGGGGATACACCTTTAGATAGGTACAGGTGGCCCCTCTGCTGTCCCCTGTGCATCATCTCATTCTGGGGAAGACCAAACAAGATCTCAGATAGGACCTCCATTTAGAAATGAAGGAAAAATAAAGTGGTTTAGAGAAAGTGACTTGATTAAGCTTGTACTGAGCTTAACTATGAGTCAGGAATAGACTTAAGTATTAGAGAGGTATCATCAAGCAACCCTTTAGAGAATGAGTTGTACTGATGGTGAAAGAATGTGGGTCCAGAAATTCTTATTTCCAGCATTGAGACCAGTTCTCAATGATGGATGATGCACAGGAAATGCTTAGAGCATGAATAGAAAGCAACATCAAGAAGAAAAATCAGGGCAAGATCATGGGTGAATAAAGGGGAACAAGGGTGCCCAGTGCTTGAAGAATGAAGTATATCATTCATGCCAAGTCAGGACTAAGTTTGCCAGCCAGGTTATTTCATGAGAGAGCAAAGCTAAACCAACTAACACCCGAATTTGTAAGTTTGAGTTCTAAATTTGGGTACAAGTTTTCATACGTTTCACATTCAGTATGTATGTCTCCATGACTATTGAAGCTATTATCTACAAAATCACTACCATCTCCCCATCCAGCAGAAAGATTCCTAAAATATGTAACAATATAGTAACTGGATTACAACACCTATAATGTGGCTGTGGTTTTCCCCTAATGGCAGCAACTTCTGAAAAATCAGTTGTCTAACATGGTCAGCAGTTAAACAGGGCAGTGGGAAAAGCATGGGCTTTGCAGCAAAATCGATCTGGGCTCAAATGGTGACTTTGCCACATGCCAACTAGGCAAGTGACCTTGAATAAGTCACGTCTCTGAATCTTTAGCTGTATAATAGGGAATAAAGGGGCTGGGGTGCTTTTTGCAGGAGATGGATCACAAGTGTGGGTTTGGCATGTCTGGATCATTGGTTAGGCCTGCTAACCCAACAATCTGCATTTTCTCGCCTAACAGGGTGTTCTCATGCGATTACATGTGTATCTGTGAAACGAGGTCGTTTCTTCTTAAAGGCTCTTTCTAGCTCAGACATCTGTGCGCCAGGCTTTGCCTCCAAGAGGTGCTTTACACATGCTGTTTCTTCAATGAGGGAGCCTCCAGATAACGCAAAGAAACAATAAATTCGTTAGCAATATGTCGGATGCTTTCCAGTCTTTTTTTTTTTTTTTTTCGCTAGTTCTAATATTTATGCTTCTTGGGGGAAAAGGTGAGAAATTTGGGGAGGGAGGATAAGGCACCAAATATCTTGGCTTCCAGGAGCGAGCCAAATTTTCTTCCCTAAAGAGGCTTAAGGAAGTAATCCAACTCCGGTTCCGAGACAATCCAATCCGCAGTTTTCCCCTTGCTTTGGCTCCTCGCCGGTCTCGCTCCCCGCGCAGGAGAGACATTGGCCAGCCCTACGCGAGGCCGGCTAGAGTCCACCGGCTCTCTGGAGGGCGGGACCGAAGCTCAGGAGCCGGGAGCACAGGGCAAGAAATCTCGAGCGCGCGCGTGCAGGAGCGGGCGCCGCGGGACTACAGCTCCCGGCATGTCCCGCGGCCTGCGCCGAAAGCGGTTGGGTGGGAACTCTGGCCTCACTGCCCTCACTGGCCAATGGGACGCACGAGAGAGACCTGACCCGGATTCTCAGGGGCCAATGGCCGTGCAGGGGAGGCGGGGGCTTCCTTACTACTCACCTTGCGCTCGGAAAAAGCACATTTAAAAGGTCGTGCGGGGCCAAGTTCTGGCGGGTAGGGAGACCAGAGGCAGAGGGCGCGGCGGCGTCCCCGAGAGCGGTGCCGGGAGGGTCCGGGTGCCCGCGACGCGCGCGCCGGACGTCGCCGGGGGCGGGGTCAGGGGCGGGGCCTGGCCTCGTTGTGGAGCGGCTCCTAATCCATCATGGCGGCCGCGGGGGTCGGTGTCCGTCCCTGAGCAGCGCTGGAGCCGGAGCCGGTTCCCGGGTCCTGCGGCTGAGGAGCCTCTCCGCTATCCACGGCCCCCACCTGCAGGGGGAGGCTGGGTCCCGCGGCGGAGTTCCGGGGATGTGACTACCTGGCGGCGGCGGCTGTAGCAACATCCGGAGCCGGGGGAGGGGGGTGTCTCGGACAGAGACCCCCGGGCTCGGGGCAGCTGAGGCGGCCGGGCCTCCTCCCCCCTCCATCCGCCTCCCGCCTTCGGGCCCGCGAGGGTCCTTCGTCCTGTACAGCTCTGCCCCGACTTTGGGACACTGGGGGTGGTCTCTGTTTCCCCCAGATCTGGGACACCCCGTTTCCTGAGGCGTGGAGGAGCGACGTCCCCGAGTAAGCCTCCCGTGCCCCGCCCTGGCAGCCTCCCCTTGTACCCCCGAGCCGCCCTTTGCTCCGTTTCCCGGCCCCCAGTTCGGCCACGGAGCCCCCCCATTCATATCCCTTCCTTGCTGTCAGGTGGCCTCCCCTTGCCCCCAGGTTGCTCCCGGGAGCCTCCAATGCCCTGACTTCTTCCAATGTCACCTACGGTCCCCTTAGTCTCAGCCCAAACAGAAACTTTAATGCAAAGAAAAAGTCTGGACTGGTTTCACAGGCCTTTTAAAAAGCGGACTTAAAAGTTGCTGGCAATGCATTCCTTCTCATCGGAGTCGAGGGCAAGCTCTCGCTGAAGTCTGGGTGACCCGTGTCCTTTTCCGGAGCGCTCGGTAGAGAAGCAGGAGCGGCAGCTAGTT
Source organism: Potos flavus (assembly GCA_028534135.1). Classification (NCBI taxonomy): domain Eukaryota; kingdom Metazoa; phylum Chordata; class Mammalia; order Carnivora; family Procyonidae; genus Potos; species Potos flavus. The sequence goes on from JAPYYM010000556.1 coordinate 3,789, forward strand.
GGGCAGGAAATTTGTCGGAAGATGAAGACACTAAGATAGGGGGTGGGTGACTTCCACAGGAAAAGTTCTGGAGAAGCATCCAGAGACGATCAACATTTCCTTTATGTTGTGGGAATCGAAATGACTTGAGTGTTACTTGACCCTTTTACAGCATCCCTGTGAATGTTTGTTTTTCTTCTTGAAAAGACAGAAACTTACTCAGCCAGTAAAAGACACTTAAACTCAAGCAACTTTTGGGTAGCACTGCAATTACATTACTTCAAACTGATAAACTGCAGAAGTAATCGGAACTCCTGTTTACATATGTCAACCTAAAAACCCTGCTTCCTTTTGTTACGGAAGATGTCTTTTTGTGATTGACCTCAATTACTGACTCGTGGAGATTCGATGAATGTGAAATCCCAAATATATACTGTTTCCTTCTAAGCCCACTGACCATTCTGGAAGATCTTGAACCCTCTTCTGGAAAGGGGTGCCTATCACTACTTTATGGGGCAGCAGCCTGGAAAAGTTCTTGGGGACCAGAGAAGGCCAAGTTTGCCTGCCCTGCACTTTATCAAAGGAGCAGGGAAGAAGGAATCATCGAGGCATGGGGGTCCACACTGCAATGTTTTTGTGGAACATGGTGAGTGCTTTTCAAGCTTTCTGGTCGTATTTTCCCTTATGTATTCAGCTTAGGAATGCATAAGGGACTTTTGAACAACAACACTTGTGTCCAGCTGTACTTAAAACTTGTGTTACTATAGTTTGCTCTTAGTTTGTGGTGGAACTTTCTTCGTATAAGAAGAATTTACCTAGGATCTCTGGATAGCTTTATTCAAAATCTCTTTGAGTTGTTTCTTTCTTGCCTAATTCCCCTTCTAACTCACTGTTGACCTTAGATAAGCCATTTTACTCTTCCAGTTTCCTGAGGAGATTGGACTTAAGTGGTTTCTCAGGATCAGAGTCCATGATCCTGCTCTAAACCTAAGGCTTGGCTCTACCCGAGGCGCATGGATCCTTTACTGCTTTATCCACAGGGAGCTTTTATCGTATCCTCAGAATGGCTTGTGTTCCCCAAAAGGTTAAGAACCACAGATCCTAGCTGACACTAATATCCTTGACCTTTTCAGTCATAAGTAGGACTTGAAAATACGCACTTTGGAGCTACGTGGGGAAAATTGAGTAGGGAAGCAGTGGCCCTTGTGTACTGAGGAGACTCACCTTCTGGTTATTTTACCTTACACAGGAGTAATCGTTTCCTCAGGGATGGATGGAGCTTTTATCCTCCTCTCCCTGTTTTGGATGACATTTGGGGGAGGAAAGGTTGTCTTTGACATTTTTATGAACATAGGTGGCATTTGATTGCAGACAGTATGTGTTACGCCATATACTTCCCGTAGTTCTATGTGTACTTTTAAAGCTAAGGGTCAGCTTAGACCCTTATCCTCAGGGGTCAGCTGTGAGCCAATTAATTAGGGGCCTGTTTGTACTGTTGTAGCTTGACATTTTTCAAACTGTGTACTTTATATTGAAATATCGATCCCACCCACTCTATAAGCAAATGTGAGATGAGTGCAGGTGGCATGTACTTTGAGATTTGATCACAAATCCTTTTTAACAATGGGTGACCACAATAGACAAAGGTCTGTGTTGCATGAACTTGCACTTACTTGACTGTGGAGGTTTACTTTCTTACAGAAAAATACCTCATCTAAATGATTTGATTACTCGAATTATATTTTTCCTTGAAATATTAGTTACATTTTACCCTGGTTTTAGACAGGCAAATACAGAAATTCGTTACATTATGGTGCTTTCTCAATTCAGGATTTATAAGGTGAATTATTTATGTTTCTAACTAGTGATGATCGTGCAGCCTTAGATAATGAATATTGCTACAGACTTTTTGGAGAGCTTTGGCCAAACTTACCAGAATTTAAAATGTAAATACCCATAACCCGGTAATCTCACTTCCAGGAAGCTCTTCTCATGCAGAACAGTATAGTCCCCTAGGTGTCCCTAATACCCTTTCAGAGAGGGTTGAGGGGTTAAAACTATTTTCATATTAATGTAGTACTTAGATGTTATTTGCACTCTTTGCCCGAATGGTCTGGAAGTCATGCGGGCTCCTTAGTGTGAATCAAGACTGTAACGCTACACCTCACGGTACTAGTAGCCATTGTGTTCTTTGTACTCATCATGAATAAATTGTGCCATGCACTCATAAATAAATACATAAAATAAAAATTCATTTTTCACTTAAGGATGTCCTTGATGAAGCAGTAGGAAAGATTAATTTTATGAACCATTGACCCCTGCGTACGTGCTTTGTTTTAGTACTCTGAAGGTTGAAATGAGTACATGTAAAGCACTTTGCTGTGCTTTAAGGGATAATGGGTTATCGCCAAGGAAAGCAGATGGGCAGTTGTTTGAGTTGCAAGCTGTGCTAGCTGCTTTTTTCGTGGAACTACCATTTTTACTTGAACCAACACCGACAAACAATGGTTATTCAGGCTAAAAAGAGTATAAAGGAGTCTTTCAAGGAAAACAACTGATAGTATATGTTGCCAGTACTAAAATTCTAGCTTTCCAATGGAGATTAGGATTTTGGAAAACTTGTATCTGCTATTGTGATGTAGAGATTGGTGGTGATAATTTTACAAATGTGATGTTTTGATATAATGAAATATTATTGATATAATGAAATATAATGAAATATGATATATTCAGAAAATCTACATAATTCAGTGAAGGAGTATTTTCTAAGTGATCAATTTGTGATATTATAAAATCCACACAGGTTAAAGATCCATCCAAGGTGCAAGATGGACCAGTGGGTTTTAATATAACAATACAAAAGTTCCTTGATACATTTTTAGATTCTGCATCACAACTAACCTTTAAAAAACTACCACTTAAAGTGTTTTGATGTAACTTCAAAGAAGAAAATCTACAGTTATCTAAAAAGGTTGCTTTTTTCGTGGAAAACAGTTATTTTCTAGTAATAAAAAATGTTTTAAATTAATAATTAAAAAATTCTCAGTTTAAATTTCTAATATGGTAAACGTTGTTAAGACAGCCTATATAAATAAGAGCTCATTGAGGGTCCTCAGTAATTCTCAAGAGTGTAAAGAGGTCCTGAGATAAAAAAGTTTGAGAACTGTCACTGTAGGGAGTCTGTCAGAAAGGCACACAAGGGGGGCGCCTGGGTGGCTCAGTGGGTTAAAGCCTCTGCCTTCAGCTCAGGTCATGATCTCAGGGTCCTGGGATCGAGCCCCGCGGTGGGCTCTCTGCTCAGCGGGGAGCCTGCTTCCTCCTGCCTCTCTGCCTACTTGTGATCTCTCTCTGTCAAATAAATAAATAAAATCTTTGAAAAAAAGAAAGAAAGGCACACAAGGCTGTTTATTGCAGGTGTACTCTAAAGTACTAACCCTGAAAGGCATCCAGGTAGTGGTTAAGTGGAAAAAAGCAATTTGGAGATCAGTCAGCAATGGTATGGGAATTCGCTTTTCGGCGGAGTGGGAGAAAACTTGTACTTTTTACGTTGCATTTGTAATTTCTTTCTCTGACAAATTTGCGTTGTTTTATAATGCAAAAAATACAGATATACAAAAACCAAATTGATGGCAGCCCAATCAAATAGTCGCTTTCTTGCAGCAGCTTTTTATGAAAGAGTTTGCCTGAGTCATGTTTTACTGAAGACAAATCAATTTCTTGGACCTGGGATGTTCTTTTTCTAGGGGAACACAGTCTTGCTTTGTGTTACAAATTGTTGTTGATCTTTATAGGGTGATCTAAGATTGGTTAATATCCATATAGGTTGGATTAAAAATTTTGCAGTTATGACATATGTGAGTGTTGGCTCAGACACGAATCCGGAAGCCAAGAATACTGGTAGATGAGGGTGTCAGTGATGAATCTGGAAGCACAAGGCAGATGGCAATTTTTTGCCAGGATCATTCAGGGTCATAAGGGCTAGTCATGTGTACAGGGAGAAAATAAAGGAAACCACGGTACGATTTCATGCATCATATATTCCTTCCAAATTTCAGTGGCTTGACTAAAGAAAATTCACTTTCAGGAAAGTTGGTAAAAGAGGAATAAAAGCATTCATTAGTAAACCTCTTTTCCTTAGGGATTCCTTCTTCAACAAATATTTATTGAGCACACACTATGTATCAGGTAATGTTTTAGTCATTGGTGATACATTAGCAAACAAAAAACATCCCTGCCCTCTTGGAATTTACATTCTAGTGGGAGGAGACAGACCATAAATAAGTGAAATATAAAGTATGTTAGATGGTAGCAGGTGCGGGGGAGAAAAATAACATAGAAAAAGGCCTAAGGAATGTTGGGAGGTGTGATTTTAGTTAGGGAGGGCCCCCTAAGAAAATGGCATTGGGAGGAAGGTGAGGGAACAAGCCTTGGAAATAATGGGGTAAAAGCATTTCAGGCAGAGGGAATCAGGGTGCAAAAGCCCCCAGGCAGAGCTTGTTTAGCATGTTCTAGGAGAAGCCCAGAGTAGCTGGAGCAGAGAGCAAAAGGAGAGTTGGTAGGAGATAAAATGGAGGTGGGGAGAGAATGACTGGAGAAGAATGTTGCCTTGTTGACCATTTGAAGATTTTGACTTTGACTGGTGTAGTTTGGGAAAGAGTAACAGGCCCGGACTTATGTTTTATTAAAATGTGTCTGGCTGCTGTATTCTGAAGGAGAGGAAGCAGGAGTTCCGCTGAGGGCTAGGCTGCATTCATCTGGATGAGAATGGTCATGGCTTGGACCAGGATGGTGGTGGTGGTGAAGGGTTCAAATTCTGTATACCAGCAGGCACAGCTGGCTGGATTAGCTGTTGGATTAGACATGAGGTGGGGCGAGTAGGATGGGAAAGAAGTCAAGGGTGACCCCAAGGTTTTTGGAAAAATGGAGTCTTTTACTGAAATGTAGACTAGAAGAGCGGGGTTTGGGGAGGTGGGCTGCCGGGGTTGAAGATCAGGAGCTGCTTTTTGGGCGTGCTGCATTCAAAATGCCTGTAGTAGGCATGTAGGAGATGGGTCACATGTGTATTCGAGTCTACCGGTGTGAATTCAGGGAAGCAGTCCAGGCTGGAGAGGGAACTTGGGAGTCATCAGGTTATAGGTGGTATTTAGAGCTGTGAGAAAGATGACAAGCCCAAGGGAGAAATCTCCAAGTAAGAACCTTTCAAATATGTCATAATATGTCATAAGGTGACATCCAGTGGTTTATGAAATTAAGACTTTGCATTTTTATGTAAGATTAATTTGAATCTTTTTCGGGGGGTAGTGACATTCACGTTTTGCATGAGAATGATTTTAACTCATTTTTAAGTTTGGAATCCTGTTTTCTCTGAGGATTTTTTTTTTCCTAAATCAAAAAGTTGCAGATTTAACAAAAAAAAATGCACACAACTTTTCCTATTCTTCTTGGTAGTGACTGTTTTAAATATAAAGTAACCATTTCAATTTAAAAAGTTTTGTAGGCACACCTGGCTGGCTCAGTTGGTAGAGCTTGCGACTCTTGGGTTTGGGGTTGTGAATTCGAGCCCCATGTTGGGGGTAGAGTTTACTTAAAAAAAACAAATAACATTAAATAAAAAAATAAAAAGTTTTTTGTATGCTTTTCTAGTTAATGCTTTAAAAAATTGAAGTTTTTTAAAAATAAATTATTTCTGGATTTTCTAATTTTAAGCTAGTACATCTATGTCCTTCAGGGTATTACTTTATTTGGTATGTCCCGTGTTTTATTTATGACCTTACCCGAAAACTGACTCTAAGAAATTGTTTACTCTCAGTTTAAAACTATGTTATAATTCTCAAAAAAAAAAAACTTTTTTGAAGGTAGGGGCGCCTGGGTGGTGCAGTTGGTTAAGTCTCTGACTCTTGGTTTCAGCTCAGGTTGTGATCTCAGGGTTGTGAGATGAAGCCCCATGTTGGGCTCTGTGCCCAACCTGGAGTCTGCTTGAGGTTCTCTCTGTCCCTCTCCCTCTGCCACTCCTGCTCATGGGTGCGCGCTCTCTCTCAAATACATAATAAAATAAATCCTTTTAAAAAAACTTTATTGAAGCTAATAGAATAGGAATTTGACAGATCAACACTGGTTCCCATCACTGTTAAATTATACTAAGTATCCATATACAGCAGAAGGTGGGAGACAGTGCAACTATGGAGTCTTAGAGGTATTGAAGTTAAATCAGATTCTTAAAAAGAGGTTGTTTGGAAAGATTATATTTATGTACTTATTGTTAAGGATTGAGTTCTAAACTGTGAAAATGCGGAATTATATATCTGTACATTTTTTTAAGACACCCTGTTATTTCCCATAGGTGAATATATTTTATATGGCCCTCTTTTCATGAAACCTTATTGCCCATTTTAAGAAGTATGCTTATAATATCGAAGAAAACAGGAATTTCAGTTGTGGGATAAAGGAGGATGATCAAAAATGATTTAACCTAAAGAATTTTTACCTTAATGAAACTTCTGTCAAAGAAAATAATAAAGATTGGAGAAAACATGAAATCATTTTCTGTTGGCTAAGGATTTCACTTGTGCTTCAGATCTGCATGTGATATATAGTGGTGTGTTGTGACGCGTGTTGCAAATGCATTTTTTGCGTGGGGGAATAGAGATGAGTTAATATGCTTGAGCTGAGAATTATACCCATAGGAGTATATCAAGCACATTATCTGAGTCTAGGGGGAAAAGGTTAAAATTGCTGCTTAGAAGATAAGCTGCAGTAAAAGAAAGCACTCCCTGAAGGCCTCCTTTTACGCATATTTTGCCATGCCCTGCTTCCTTGCCTCTTTGGTGATCGTACCCTGACATTACTCTTCTATGTGTTCACAACCTGCCTGCCTTTCAGAACTCTGCTTGGGTCCCACCTCTTTCTTGAACATAAATTCTTATGTGCTTTTTGATATTACTACTATTATTTTTTAAAGTGAACTCTGTTAAGTTCCCGACATGGAGCTTGAATTTATGACCCTAAGATCAAGAATCACATGCTCTATTGATTGAGCCAGCCAGGCGCTCCTGATGTGTTGTACCCGAATTTGGGGAGTCTAAATATCTTCCTGATTTCTAACTTAATTCCATTGTGCTCAGAGATGATCTTCTGTAAATTTCAGTCTTTTGACATTTACCGAGACTAATTTTCTAGCCCTACATATGACCCATCTTACTGAATGTTCCATTTGTACTTGAAAACATATTTTGCAGTTGTAATTTTCTGTAAATGTGAATTAGATCAAGTTGGTTGATAGTGTTATTTAAAATCTTCCACATCCTTACTTATTTTTTGTCTGCCTATTTTGTCTGTACCTTTGGTGAGTGTCTTTGGGATCTCTTTTTTCACTGAGAAGTGGTTATTAAAAATCAGCAGCTATGATGATGGATTCTTCCCCCCCCTTTAATTCTATCAGCATTTTTAGCCTTAAAAGCAATTATCAGGAAATAAGAAAGACTGGGTGGGGGGAAAGCCTAAGCATTTAACTTAAGAAGCTAGAAAGACAAAGTAGTCCACAGTACACAGACGTAAGAGAGTGGTAACAGTGACAACAGAAATTAAGAAATGGAAATATCAATAAAACAAAAGCTCACACAGGAAAGCATCTGTAAAATAGGCAGCGTTCTTGCAGGACTGATAAAGAAGAGGATGAGGCAGGAGTGAGCGGTATACTTCGGACGAATGGGAACGTAACTGCAAACATGCAGTCAGTTTGTTTCATGTATTTGGGAGCTCTGTTGGGTTAGCAACACCATGGTTTTTTTCTTTCTATTGTTCAGTTTGGGTACTTTCTGTTGATCTCTCTTCCAGTTTGCTAACCCCTCTGCGGTTGTCAGTCTCTATGATTCTTTATGATTAGATGTGCTATTTTCAATTTTAAAATTTCCATGTGGTTCTTTTTGATAGTTTGCATTTTCTACTGAGATTCACCATCTTCTCACTCATCAAGCCCATCTTTGCCTCCAATTACTTTTCTTTTCTTTTTTTGAAGATGTATTTATTTGGGAGAGAGAGAGACAGTGATAGGGAGAGGAGCATAAGCAGGGAGGAGAGGGAGAAGCAGGCTCCCCACTGAGCGGGGAGCCTGACATGGGGCTAGATCCCAGAACCCTGGGATCATACCTGAGCCGAAGGCAGATGCTTCACCGACCGAGCCACCCAGGCACCCCCTGTCTCCAAAATCTTAAAGGTATTTGTAACGAAGAACTTGTCTACTAATTTAAATATCTGGGTGATTTTGGGGTCTGCTTTTATGGATTGCTTTTTCCTCTACATTGCAAATCAACATTTTTATGCTTCTTTGCATGTTTATTAATTTTTTATCGTGTGTCAGATATGTGGATATCACACTGTAGGAATTCTGGATCTTGTCTTAGAGAGGCTTTCATTTCTTTCTTTTCATTTTCTTCCTTCCTTCCTTCCTTCCTTCTTTCTTTCCTTCTTTCCTTTCTTTCTCCCTCCCTCCTTTTCTTTCTTTCTCCCTCCCTATCTCCTTTTCTTCCTTTCCTTTTTCCTTTCGTACAGGCAGTTCCTGGCCTGTTCTTTTGACCCTGTCAGGCTTGGTTTTATGCTTTGTTAGAGTGAGTCTGTTTTGGATTTATCCTAGTCCGCAGACATGGTCCTTACTCTAGAGGGCGTTCTTTAGACTTAATGCTTGGCCTTTTTGGAATGTCAGCCAAAGAACCGAGGTGCTCAGCTGGTCTTCTCCACGATGGATTGGCTGATGTTTGAATGTCGGGCACCCCGAGAGCTTAATCCTGCAGTCACTGCTGTTTGTTGGGCCTTCCAGAATCTCCCCTTGCATGTGTCTGCCCAGAGTACCACAGAGTACCTCCCTTCTCTTCTGCCCCCCAGGCAACACCTCCTCTCAGGCATTCTGCCCTACACATTCTAGCTGCCTCCACAGCCTCCAGCCTTGAATCCCCGTCTCAGTCTGCTTCCTCGGTTCCAGGAGACTGCTCCAGCTTTGGTTTGGGCTCCAACTCCCTGCACCGTCGCTGAGAAGGTGCCCCAAGGCAGGAAGTCGGAGGTGACAGGCGGCTCACCTTGTGTTTTTCTCTTCTCAGGGGTCATAGTCCTGCCAAACCTGTTGTTTAACACCTGGAAACAGCTGCCTCGGATATTTTGCTTAGGGCAAAGGCTGTCTGATAGGCAAGTTCCAGTTGCTTTATGTTCTTTACAAACTTTGATATTGTCAGTATTTTAAATGCTAGCTTTTTGTGTGGTTGTGCAATGGTATCTCATGGTGGTTTTGATTCACTATCTTCTTTGATGACTCACTGAAATTAAGCACCTTTCCATATGCTTATTGGCCATTTGGATGTCATACATATGTATTTTGTGTGTGCGTGTGTGTATTGGTGTATATGTATGTGTGTGTGACCTGTCACTTCACCCCTTTTGTCCATTTTTCTAGTTATGTTTCTTAGTGATTTGCAGGAGTTATTTGTATATTCTCAGTACAGGTCTTTTGTTGGATATATTTACTACTAATATCTTCTCACACTCTGTGGCTTGCCTTTTCACTCTTTTTTTTTTTTTTAAGACTTTATTTATTCACTTGACAGCACAAGCAGGGGGAGCAGCAGGCAGAGGGAGAAGCAAACAGGCTCTCTGTTGGGCAGGGAACCCAACATGGGGGTCCATCCCAGGATCCTGGGATCATGACCTGAGTAGGAGGCAGATGCTCAACCCACTGAGCCACTCAGGCGCCCCTTGCCTTTTCACTCTCAATGGCGACTCTGAGGAATCGAAGTTTTTAATTTTATTGTAGTTCAGCTTAACAATTTTTTTCTTTAAGGTTGGTGGTTTTTTATGTCCAATGTAAGAAATCTTTGTCTACCCCAAGGTCATGAGGAAGTTCTTTTTTTTTTAAATTAAGTTTTTATTTTAATTCCAGTGTGGTTAATATACAGTGTTGTATTAGTTTCAGGTTTCATGAGGAAATTTTATTTTATTATGTTTCATACACAGATCTACAGTTCACTTGGAATTGACTTTTCTGTTCTGGGATGATGGTTTAATTTTTTCCATAGTGATCTGGTTCTTTAATTAAAGAGCACATTTGCTGCTGTATAAGTCAGATATCAATATATGTGTGGCTGTGTTTGGGAACTCCTTACTGTGTTCATTTGTTCTGTCTGTCCTTGCACCAGGATCATACTGTCTTAAATACTGTAGCTTTAAAATAAGTCTTACTATCTCGTGGAGTAAGACCTCCAGTTTTGTTCTTCAAGGTTGTCTTGGCTTTTCTTTCTCCTTTGTATTTACAAACACATTTTTTTTTTTTTTTTAAGATTTTGTTGTTTATTTGACAGAGAGACAGCAAGAGAGGGAACACAAGCAGGGGGAGTAGGAGAGAGAGAGGCAGGCTCCCCACTGAGCAGGGAGCCTGACCTGAGGCTTGATCCTGGGACCCTGGGATCTCCACCCGAGCCAAGGGCAGACCATTAATGACTGAGCCACCCAGGGGCCCTACAAATACATTTTAGAATCAGTTTTATCAATTTTCTACCAAAACAAAAATACCCATGGGGATTTTCTACTAGGATTACACTAAATCTATAGATTACTTTGATCCTAGGAATAAATAATGGAATATAAAGAATTCTTACTGATGAAAGCAAACCACTTAAGGACACTTTTTTTTCTTGTTAATCATAAAGGCTGAGTGATTCCTGTAAATTGTTGAAAATTTCTAAATATCTGCTTATTCCAGATTCACCTTTCTTGTATTTTTTTTTTT
>JAPYYM010000557.1:0-14534 GCA_028534135.1 Potos flavus
TACACCAGTTAGAATGGCCAAAATCAACAAGACAGTAAACAACAAATGTTGGAGAGGATGTGGAGAAAGGGGAACCCTCTTCCACTGTTGGTGGGAATGCAAGTTGGTGCAGCCACTTTGGAAAACAGTGTGGAGATTCCTCAAGCGAATGACCCTCTTTAAACAAGTAAGAATTGAGCATGACCTTGGACAATTCACCTAACAAAGCCAGTTTCTTAACTTAGGCCTAGAGAAGTTTGTTTGCAGCAGCTGAAGTCTTTAGCACAACCGTTCTATATTGTTAGCGAACTCAAGGAAATAGATTAAAAAATTAGTAAAAGAAAACATTTTCACTTGTTTTATGAGGTCGGAGTTTCCCCCTGAATCTCTTTTTAAGAATGAAAATGTGACAAATAAGCTTTACCTTCATTTTTGCCCCCAGGGCTCACCACTGTCCTGAAGTTTGTGGATATCCCTGATACGGGATTTGTATGGTTTTCAGATACATTTACTTATAACAGTAACCCCAGTTACATAAATACCATCATATTGTATTATTATTCTGTTACTTTTTTCACTTAAAACAGTTTGAGATTTTTTTATATTGATATTCACCTATTTTAACTGTTACGATTTCAGTGTATGAAAATAACATAGATTATCTGCTGCATTTATGAGTTGGCAAAAGTTTTCTGTCACAGGCCAGATAGGCTTCATAGGACACATTATGGTTTCTATTGCATATTCTTTCTTTTTTATAATAATCCTTTAAACAGGGGCGCCTGGGTGGCTCAGTGGGTTAATGCCTCTGCCTTCGGCTCAGGTCATGATCCCAGGGTCCTGGGATCGAGCCCCGCATCGGGCTCTCTGCTCAGTGGGGAGCCTGCGTCCCCCTCTTTCTCTGCCTGACACTCTACTTGTGGTCTCCCTCCTGTCAAATAAATAAACAAAATCTTTAAAAAGTAATAATAACCTTTAAACATGTTGTATTGGGGTCCCCAAGACCACCGTCTAGTTCAGTGACTCACAGAACTCAGAAAAGTGTTTATGCTGACAGTTATAATTTAGGATAGCAAAAAGAGGTTTAAAATCAGCACATAAAAGGCACATAAGGAAGAGGGCAGGAGATCAGGTGCAAGCTTCCAGTTGTCCTAAGAGAAATTGCATGGACAGAATTTAGTTCTTCTAGATATGATGTGGGACAACATGTATGGACTATTGCCAACCAGAGAAACTCACTCGAGAATTCACGTCCAGGGTTTTTATTGGGGGTCAGTTTCACAGTCATGTAGCACTCACAGGCTGACCTTACTCAGTTCCCAGCTCCTCCAGAGATCAAACTGATACTGCATGGTACAATGTCCCCACTATAAATCGCATAAATCATTGTTAGCATAAACTATCTGGTGTGGCTCAAGGCCTCGAGTAAACATAGGCACTCACTCATATGACAAGGGCTATTCCAAGAGCTTAGAGGTTATCTCCCAGGAGCTGGTCAAGGGCCAGACTTATCTATGGAATGTGCATGATTTGAATAAGCCAGACCTGCTAAGTCAAATCCTTCATCGCACGTGGGTCAAAAACATTCTGAGTTCACGCGCCATGGACTAGATTGGACTGGAGACTCTAGTGCTAAGGATATGTAAGTTTCTTTTTTCCTGTTAATTCAAACACTGCTGAGGGAAATAACCTCATACATGCTTTATGGTATACACACATGATATAGGAACAATGACATAGGTCCCTCACCTTCCTTCAGAAATAAAAGTGAACTTGGAAATGTAAAACATGTGACTCTCTTTAAAATAAAATCAATCTATAATGTTAATCACTAGGAGTTAAAAAGTATTCATTTAGATGCAGGACTATAAAATCTCAGCCTTTCTAGTAAGAAAACTGAATTTACAACCTAGTGAACTAAATATAAAATCTGTGTCAGATACTATATTAAAGCAAAGGTCTCAAGAAATATTAAATTTGAGTATCATATTTTGAGTATCAATATTGAGTATCATAAGCAGTAAATTGCTATTGTGTTTAGCTATTACATAGAGAAAGGAATTTTATCAAATTGTTTTATTACACATTTTCTCCTAATCTGAACTGTAACCTTCGTGTGAATGAATGTCATGGTTATGAAATGTTTTAGATAATTGTGGGAAGTCAAAACAGGACCGATGTAGGAGACTATGGTAGTTCACAAACTGTAGTTATTGCTAGTATCTTCAAATGCAGCTGAATTTAAAACAAAATATTGGACTTTGCTCTATCTAGAGCCAGTACTTTGTTTTACAATAAAAACATCAATGCGATTTTCCAGGTTGGGGAAAAAGCAATTCGACCGTCTATCTCCCTGCTACAAATGTCTGTAATAAGCTTCCCGCGTTCAACAATTTCTAAACCTAAGTATGATGCAGAACTTTTTGTAAAAAGATTTATATGTGGCTGTTGTTATAACCAATGTGTGATTTCATCTTTACTAACGTGATTAAAAAAAAGTATAAGCTGAAAAAAAGTGTAAACTATTTTCTCAAGATCTGTGCTAGTCTTTGGTATTATGTAATTAGTTATGAAATGGCATCTAATTGCATCTCCTTGACCAGAGACCAAAAACATATTTTTGCATTTGTATCATTAAGCTGTGATGTTAACCATGGGTTTTCAGTAAGTTTTCACTTATCACATTAGGGAAGTGTCCAACTATTCATAATTTATCAAGGAGATGTTTCATTCAGTTAATTTGTAAAATCCCAAGTGAGTGTTGCATTTTGTTGATTCTCCCCCCCTCATTCATTAATATGGCTTTTCCTTTTCATCTATTAATAATGTGACATATTATAGGAAGAGAGTTTCCAGTGTTAAACCAACCTCCCATTTTGTCAATAAACTAATTGATGAATTTGAAATGCTAACATTTAGGGTAAATCAGCCATGTTCATAAAAGAGACTGGCTTATCCTTTTTTTCCCGATATAACCCATTTGACTTTAGTATCAAAGTGGGGTTTTCCCATTTTTTCTATTCTTTAGAACAGTATTCACAAAGATTATGTTTCTTGACAGTTTAATAGGCTACAATATAAACCATCTAGATCTGCTGGATTACTTGGAAATTTCAAAAAACAGATTTATTCAATGATATTTTATATATATACATACACACATAAATCTACATTTAAAATATCTAAAATTTGGGGCGCCTGGGTGGCTCAGTGGGTTAAAGCCTCTGCCTTCGGCTCAGGTCATGATCTCAGGGTCCTGGGATCGAGCCCCGCATAGGGCTCTCTGCTCAGCAGGGAGCCTGCTTCCTCTTCTCTCTCTGCCTGCCTCTCTGCCTACTTGTGATCTCTCTCTCTCTGTCAAATAAATAAATAAAATCTTTTTTTAAAAAAATAAGTAAATAGGAACGCCTGGGTGGCTCAGTTGGTTAAGTAGCTGCCTTCAGCTCAGGTCATGATCCCGGGGTCCTGGGATCGAGTCCCACATCGGGCTCCTTGCTCGGCGGGGAGCCTGCTTCTCCCTCTGCCTCTGCCTGCCTCTCTAGCTACTTGTGATCTCTCTCTCACTTTCTCTCTGACAAATAAATAAAATCTTAAAAAAAATAAATAAAAAAATAAAATTAAATTAAAAAAATATCTAAAATTTAAAATTTGTCCATATAAATTCAAAATAGCTCTATCATTTACAAAAGTCTTACCTATATCCTTACTCATATCTTATTTCCTTTCTGATGTCAAATTGTCTTTTTTATTGAAAAAAAAATTTCAGCATAGTGATAACCTTTATCCTGACTCTATCACCACAGATTCACTTACATTTTTTTCCCGTTATGCTTTTAAGTCCTTTAAATTGTTGCCTGCCTCAAATCATAAAGATATTGTCCTATGTTTCATTATTTCCCTTTCACGTTTAGACTATTTTCCATATGGAATTGATTTTTTTTTTCTGTCTGATGTAGAGGTCTCTTTTTTCCATATGGATATCAGACTCTACATTATTTATTGAAAAGACCATCCCTTTGCCCATTGCCATGGGGTCCTGTGGTCATAAATCAGGTGACTCATATATGTGGATTCGTGCTTAAACTTTTTACTCTGTTACATTGGTCTATTTGTCTATCCTTATGCCAACCAATATTACAGTCTTAATTCTAACTACAGTTTTGGTGAAAGTTGTTCAGTTTTATTGTTGTTCAGGATTACCTTGGATAGTCTTGGTCCTTTGCATTTCTGTCAGCTTGTTAACTTCTTCCCATACTGCTGGGGTTGTGATAGTATCACACTGAAGTTAAGTAACAATTTACAAAATTGCTTTCCAGGCCATCAACATGTATATCCATACATTTATTTAGATCCTTTAAGATTTCTCTCAATAGGATTTTTTCAAAAATTATTTCTAGGTATTTGATATTTTATGCTAGTGTACATGGTATCATCTTAACAATTTCAATGTTTCTGACATTTAGAAATGCAATTGATTTTTGTATATTGATTGTATCCAATGACCTTGATAAATTCCTTATATAGAGTTCTTTGAATTTCCTATGCATACAACCAGTTGTCTACAGTGTTTTCTCCTTTCAAAACTTTGTTAGGGCTTTTTCTTTTTTTTTAAAGATTTTATTTATTTGAGAGAGCGAGCGAGCAAGCACTTGAGAGAGCTTCAGCAGGGGGAGAAGCAGACTCCACAATGAGCAGGGAGTCTGACATGGGGGCTTGATCCTAGGACCCTGCAATCATGACCTGAGCCAAAGGCAGATGCTTAACCACCCAGGTGCCGTTGTTAGGCGTTATTTCACTGGCTAGCATCTCAAATTTAAACAGCGGTGGTTCTTATTAGACTTCAAAAACCCGACCTTTTTGGTTTGTTGACTTTCTGTTATTGATTTTGTCTATTATTTCCATGTTCTTTTTCTAGCTTCTTGAGATCAGGAGTTTAAGTCATTCATTTTCAGTTTTGCTTTTCTTCTAATATACGCTTTTAAGGCTATATATTTCCCTGCACACTCTGCTTTAGCTGTAACTCATAAAAGTTTTGGTATCTTCATTATTAGTCACCTCAAAAGATTTTGAAATTTGATGTATTCTTTGACCAAAGGACTGTTTGGAAATCTATTACATAATTTCCAAGAAGTTGGGGATTTCTTTAGTCATCTTTTTGTCACTGGTTTCTAGCTTAATTCCACTGTGTTAGAGGATGTTGGATGAAAGCTTTCGATCTTTTGAAATTTGGTGAGGTTTGTTTTATGACTCAGCATAAGGCCAACTTTGGTAAATGATTCACTTTTTACTTGAAGAAAATGTGAATTACGTCTTTTTTTGATCGAGTGGGCACTATATGTAAACTAATTGCAGTTTAGTGATTATATCGTCCAAATCATCCACATTCTGAATTTTTTTGGTCTGAATATAATGTTAGCTATCACAAGAGCTGTGTAAAATTTCCAACTATGGTTAGGGATTTATTTATCTTCTGTCTTTTTATATATTTTAAATTTGTTTTAGGCCCATATACACTTAGGATTATTTGGTTTGGGTAAATGAATTCACCATTATAAAACTTCCTTCTTTATCTATAGTGCTGCCTCTTGCCTTAAATATCTTTGCTTGATAAAGCTATAGTCCTATTATTCTCATTCGGTTATTTAATATAGCTTTCCCTATGCATTTACTTCCAACCTTCCTGTGACCTTATAACAGTGTCTTTTGTCAGAAGTATGTAGAATAATCTTGATTCAGCTGGTAGCTTTTCAACTTCAACTCCAGTAATAAGTCACTTAAAGTGTCTGGGTTTATGTTTTGCAATTTTAAAATGTGACCCACCTGTTTCATGTTTCCTTTTCTATTTCTGCCTGTAGTATTTTCCCCTCTATGACATTGTTACACATTCTACTATTGTGTTTAAATCAGAGACTCTAACATGGATCCTCGACTTTAATGGCACTATTTTTACCACTTACCCAATGCGAGAACCTGAGAGAACTCCACTTAACCTTCTTGTGCCTTATTATATGATGCATTTTAATTCCACAGGTTTTTTAAACCCCACACTTTTACAGTTAATAATTATGTTTGCAGACATATTTAGTATTTCCATTGCTCTTCATTTATTCCTGCATTTCTGGATTTCATCTGGGGTCCATTTTGTCTCTACCTTAAAAATACTCTTTAACATTTAAGTGTCTGCCTACTGGTAACAAATTCTTATTCTTCCCTGAAAAGTCTTTATTTTGTCATCATATTTGAAGTGTATCTTGTCTTTGGCCCTTCTTTCCTGTTATCTGGAATGTGAACCATTTTTTGATGAGAACAGAAGCCACATGCTAAAGACAGTGGGTCACAAAGAAGAGAAAAAGCCAGTGGCCCCACTCATCTTGTGGAGTCACCGAACACTCGAACAGCCTACCCAGTTTAAGCGCCACTGTCACTTTGGTCCTGTTACCAGAAAGCCGATATCATTCCTAATACAATGTCTTTGATCAATTCTGGAAACTTCTTTGCTATGTATTTCTTTCAATATAGCTGTTAAGGTATTTGCAACTTAAACTGAAAAACTCCAGCATGCGTGGCGCATGTTTGTTCCTTACGTAAAGTCACCACTTGGGTCCTACTAAACTTCTGATCAAGACAGTATGGTTCAGGATGGTCGGCTCGCCCTCTAGTCAGAGAGTCCATATTCGAGAGGAAACTTCTCTAGGTACTTCTAGAAAGTACTAGGAAACTTCTCTTTGTGTCTTGAGGAACATATAAAGCTTTACACACTAAATGTCGACAACTTTATCAATGAAAATTTGTGCTGTTAACTAGAATGATGCACTTCAAAAACTGGCTCTAATGTTGAAATTAAAGGTTTTCAAGATTATAGGGATTGGCTAGTTGTATGCCCCACCCTTGCAAGAAGAGGTCAAAGATTCCAGCTTGGCCTGCAGTCCTTAGCCTTTGGGATAATGTCCTAATCCAATCCCCTAAAAGTTCCTCTGCCCAGTCATGAACACACGTTTCGTTAAGGTAACAGAATTCTGTTTCCTGAAGGAATTTTTTTTTAAAAGACTTTGTTTGAGAGACAGCACAGCAGGGGGAGGGGCAGAGGGTCCCGGAATCATGTCCTGAGCCAAAAGCAGTTTAACTGACTGAGCCACCCAGGTGCCCCTGCAGGAATTTTTTGGGCGAGGTTGTAGTCAGAGCATCTCAAGGGGCCAAACAGGCTACAAGAACTGTTTTCTTGCTTAGTACCTGCACTTGTGACAGAAGCTGGTGTGACACTGTCATTACAATCAGGCTGTTGAGAACGATTTGAGGGGAGGAGTGTGGGTAGGTTTTCTTTTGGGGGGGCGGTGTTCGGTGCATAACACTGATCTACCAAGAGTTGTACACAATTACATTAGCTCAGGTCAGTTCACAACGGCCTCGCCCCGCTCCCGTTCTATTTTCGACCTTTAAGTCCGTATGTACACTGGATCTTCCATGTGCTGATCTTTAATTTTTTCCATCTCTTTTGTGCTGTATTCTAGTTTATTCGTTCTGTTGTTTCAAAAGTTGTCTTCCAGTGTGTATGATATATATACATTAGTAAATTTTTTCCAGTTGTTATTAGACTAGAGACCCTAAGAGAGCAGAAACTGTGTTTTGCTCACTGGTTTGCTACCACCACCTTATTGTGCTGGTACATTGAAGAGACGCTCACAGTACTTTTTAAGCTAAGCATGGATACCACGAAAGCAAGACTCTAACGGACATTCTAACTCTTCCTATGGAACTCTTCGCCCTCCTTCACCTTGTCTTGGGCTCCGAAGCCGCTCTGCTTCTCCCTGGGCTGCTGGGTGGAGCTCTGCTTCTCCCTTCCTGAGGCTGCAGCACCTGCTGGGGCTCGACTCTGCGCAGAGGTCTCAGCCTCAGCCTCCCCGAGTTTTGTCAGGTCATGTCTCCTTTGCTGTTCAATCCCCCAGTCCATCGGTGAGGCTAATAGCCGCGATGACAACCCCCCGGGTCCGAGCAGCTTTCAGCTCCCGAGTCTACTACTCTGGCTTTGTTTTCTCTTCATTTCTGGCAGTTGAGATTTCCTTTCTTTTCTCTTGCAGTCAGCTATGTGTATTTGTTATGTTTTGTCTGACGTCTCTGAGTTTGGAGCTATGGAATGGTGGTGGGAGGAAGACTGATGTTTAGTTCAGTCTGCCATGACACCAACATTCCTGGAAACCACTCTGCGTGAGGGGGGAAAAACATAAACCACCAACTTGTTTCAGGCTACTGTTTTAGAGTTTTCTGTTATACTGCAGTCAAATTAAATCACTAACCGATACACACTCTGAAAAGCAGAGCAAATGAAGAAAATACAAACTGAGAGCTGGAAGAAAATATTTAGTACAAAGATGAAAGCAGAAAGTAAGAACGGGGAGAGGAGAAAATGCAAAGTTGGGGCCCTTGTGGGGTTCCTTTAAAAACAGTAACTGGGAAATGATTTGGATAAAACTCTCATAGGCAGTGAAGGTTCGCATACCATAACCACCGGACTGAAAGGTACCCAATAATCAACCAATTTTATCTGTATTAGTAGTACTGAGAATAATTCTCTCCACACTTCTTTTATAAGGAAAATGAAATCAATAAAGACCTATGTGGCTCTAATAGTTTTCAGTGTGTGTCTCGAGTTATCAATGATTAACTGTGGCAAGTATGATGAAGCAGAGACCTGCCTTCTTGTGTTGAGAAAATATTAACCTTTAATTATGGGACTTAATTCTTGGCTATACCTTAGCCATTTGACCTCTGTTTGCTCTTCCCTACAACATCAGCATGATGTAAAACGTCACCATTTAATATTTTAGTTCTGTTTTTCAAATCTAACCAAGAGTAAAACTCATTTAAACAATATTTCTAACAGAAAACAATTGCATTTTAAATATAATACGTTGGTTTTCCTCAAATTTAAAGGGTACAGCATTGATTGAAACTAACTCCAAAACAGAAAATCTCTTAGTTGGCTCTAGTTCTGCTCTACCATTCCAAGGAGACGGGGCTCCGGGTCTACCTTTCGTCTCCCTGCTCCTACAGAAAGTTTCCCCACCAAACCTCCTCCTTCCCACTAGGTCTGTTCTTCATGCCCCCCCACCCCCGCCCCAGAAACTAAGTCCCAGAACTATCTGTCTTCCGTTAAGCAAGCACAGTGCTAGTACTGTGTTATTACCTCAGGTTCACCATCCTAACAACTTCTGAAGAGCTGGACTCCGCTCTTCCCTGAGCACCATCTCCAACCCTTCCTATCCTGTAGTCTCTTTTTCTTACTGTTACAATGTGTAATATGAAGTAGACATGCCCAGTTTGTAGAGAGAAAATAATGTGATCACTGTCAGATGGCAAAAAATAGCAGCGCTGTAACCTGAACCCAGGGCTCTGATTCCAAGATCAATACTCTTTTCCACCGCCATTATGATGTCTTTATACAATGTCTGATCACAGTACTTTAATTCATCTTAGTGGACAGTCTTCTCCACCCAGCATTACTTTATTTTCTTATTATAAGGATAACACTGGGAAGAAGTAAAAAATCCTTTGGAATGCAAGGGCATTTAAAAGTTGTTTTAAAAAAAACAACAAACTGTTAAAAATAAGGGGGAAGGGTTGAGACCATGACCAGGATTTTTTGACAACATTTCTACTCGCCACCTTTGCTTCAGATTACCGTCAATTAAGTGGGGAGAGGATTCTATTTAAAAACAAGAATAAAATTTTATTCTTTCAACAAAATTGATCATGTCAGACACTGAACTTATGCAGCTGGATAAACCTATCTCTGTCCTAAAGGGGCTCATAATCTAAGAGAAGACATGTAGATAAATTAGAGATAAATTTAGTGCCACTAACGGCGTTTAATTAGAATTGAGGACAAGACACATTTATGGCATGAAGACAAAACTGATTTTACCTAAGAGGCCCAAGATCCAGATCCTAAGACTTGACACCTGGACTGAGTTCGGAAGCATGAGACATTTCCTGAGTGCTTAGTATGTACACACAGTGTGCTAAACGGTTTATCTGGGCTATCCAAGTCAATCCTCATCATAATTTAGGAGATCGGTAACTCCAGTTTACAGGTGAGTCCAAGTGGTTTAACCTGGAACTCACTCTGCTACATGTTGTGCTCTATTGATACACATAAACACAAAATAAAATAGACCACTGGATGCAGTCACATTGGTAAAGAAAGGGACTTACAAGACTATAATGTTCTCACTTACATACAAGGAATATGAAGTTGGAACGCTTCAGGAATTAGCCAAGGTCACAGTGTCTCTCAAGGGCCTGGCTGCTGTATGATCACTTCTTCCTGAAAATTTCTTCTCTTCTTGCTTTCCCTTTAGTGTCTTCAAACACTCCATGGCACTGAGAGCTGTCTCAAATCACTTGCCCAAGGGTAAAGTCCTTAAATGAGTATGGCACAAGGACACATGACTTAATAGGGTTAGCCTGTATTTAAAATGAGATATTTACTATAAATATCAGTTTTATAAGCAGTGATCTGAAAACACTGAGAAACAAGTAAAACAGGTTTGCCAACTTTTATGAACACTGCTTCTTACACACTCAATTTATTCTACACGGAAATAAAAAAAAAGGCATGGATTCGAATCCCAGGATACGCAACATGACTTTAGAAAAGGCTTGTGCTCTGATCTATCCCGAGCACCGTCTCCAACCCTTACCATTAACATATCCCTGTATGGCACGGCCACACGGAGTTTGCCTAGCACTATGATTAGTTTTTTTTTCTAATGCTGGTGCCCTTGTGAGTCTTCTACCTGCCTTGTTTGAGCTTCCTGAGATATGTCCAGTCATTTTTTATATATAACCAAACAGTACACAATATTTATCTTGTTTGTTCGGTTTGAAGCTAAAAATCTGACTGCTTGTGTGAAAATAGGTTGAATGACTTCCTTTGGTTCATAATAAAAACCATCATTTTCATTGTACATGCAGGTTTAAATTTTGCTTGTTTTAAAGGCTTTATTTATTTATTTGACACACAGAGAGCGATCACAATTAGGCAGAGAAGCAGGCAGAGAGAGAGGGGGAAGCAGGCACCCCGCTGAGCAGAGAGCCTGATGCGGGGCTCAATCCCAGGACCCTGAGATCATGACCTGAGTCGAAGGCAGAGGCTTTAACCCACTGAGCCACCCAGGCGCCCCTATATGCAGTTTTAAAAACATACTTTGTGTGAAAGGTTCAAGGTGGATGACTATTAGGACTGGCTAGGATTCTAATGTAGATAACAGTGCTCAAGGCTAAGTGTGCAACTATAATCTCTTGTTCTGGTTTAGGTTTAACATATGAATAGAATGGTTATGACATTTTCTTGGTATCACTGTATTCATTTCCCATCTTAAAATGAAGGCCCATCATAAATCCTATTGATTCCAGAACCATAATATGAAAATTGACAGGAATCAAAAAAATATCAGCAAACTTATCACTAAGTACAGAAATGAACATTTGTTGGACAGCACAGCATACGTTGGCCCTGAAAAGGTATAAAAATCATAATCACACATTAATCACACACTTCTAAACAATTAACAGATGTTTCATTCTCGACTGCCTCTATTTTTGAGGGTAGACTTAGTCCATGTACTTACTGTCTTCATCTCCGCAAATGACTCAGAACCACATCCTGAATGAGCCACGGCACCACGTCTTGCACTCAGGAATGTCCATCAGTTTAACTGCTCTGTGATTACAAGTAACTTAACTTTTCTGAGTCTCCGTTTTCTCAACTGTAAAATGCACTAATAACAGTTACCCTGAAGGCTGCTGCAAGGCTGAGATGACAGCATATATAAACGTATCCAGATAAGCATCAGTACCACAATAGGTGTTTCACATACACTGTGGTATTTATGAATACTCAGAGAGTAATAATGAAAGACATATTTAAATTCAGTCACAAATTCAGAACACCCAAGGACTAAGGTTTGTTAGTGCAAAAACGAAGAGCTGATAGGGTTTTTTTTTTAACTATGTTTTATAATTTAAAAAGTTAGTCTGAATAAATGTCTAAAAGAGATCTTTAAGTAACTATAAAATTTGAAATGATGAGAAAGTATGTGGTCTGGTCCTCAAAGTATTTTTCTTCTTTCTTTTTTAGATTTTATTTATTTATTTGTCAGAGAGAGAGAGCACAAGCAGGCAGAGTGGTGGGCAGAGGAAGAAGCAGGCTCCCCACTGAGCAAGAAGCCCAACGCAGGACTCGATCCCATGACCCTAGGATCATGACCCGAGCCGAAGGAAGCCACTTAACTGACTGAGCCACCCAGGCATCCCTCTTCTTTCTTAGTATATAAAATACCGGTGTCATAGAATCAGTGGCATTTCTCAGCTTTGATGAAACCTAATTTTAAAAGATGAAGACAAAACATATTTAGGATAATTTATGTATAATACCAAAGGTGGAAAGGGCCTTCCTAAAGAAAGACAACAAAACCCAGAAGCCACAAAATATATCACACTTTTAAATAAAGTTAAAAAAACATGATGGATAAGGAGGAAATATCTGCAACACATACAATATAGGAAAAAAAAATGTCCAAAGTATATAGAGTCTCTAGTAAGAAATAAGAACAAATTAGCAAATCAACAGAAATATGGGCAAAGGGCATGAATATGCGATCCAAAAGACAGACAGAAAGAAAGGGTGGATGGGGAGGAAAGGAGAGAGAAACAGAGAAGCCAATAAAGACATGGGAAGACGTTAACTTCCCCTTTAGACAAAGGAATGCAAATAGAAGGTGCTACTCTGCAACTGATCAGCAAAACTGAACAAGATTGATGGTGCTCTGGCAAGGATGTGAGGAGACAAGCATTCTCTTGTACTTCTAATGAAAGTATGAACTGGCATAGACTCTTTGAGATTAATTTAGCAGGATCTGTTAAGTATTTTAAATAGACATCTTCCTTGACACAGCAATTATACCTTTACAAGTTGTCCTGTAGAAACAGTTACACTAGGCATCAAAATATTGGCATTTTGCAGAACTGTCTATCATAGTGAAATACTGGAGCAACCTATGGGAGGGTCTACCAGTGGGGAAGTAAACATGTTATGGCACATTTATATATGGAACTAAAAACTACTGATGCAAAGATATGAAAAGTTCTCTAAAACGCATGAAAAAGTACACGCTATATATAGTACGATTCCATGATGTTAGAAATCCCACCCATGCCAGTAGGGTGTATGTGTGTGAAAACACGAAAGGAATTTGGAAGGATGCGCACTGCTCACAATTTAGAGTGTGACAGAGGATGATGCGCCATATGAGTGCGGAGACAGCCAAGGGGTACCTGCACATTCTCCTCTAAATATTACAGAACCAGTGGCCAAACATTTACAAAGTTATCTGAAAATAAAAAAATTTGCCAATAACCAGTCCTCAAACTCTATTTCTCATTCATACTGATAACTTCACTTAAAAGTAATGCAGTATTCTGGCGAATATGGAATCTTTCTGTGCTACTGACTGCACGCTGATGATACTTTAAAGCAAATGACTGTTAAATGTAAATTGGATACCCAAAACAAAAATTTTTACAGTTAAGATACAGAATAAGGAAAACTTAGAAGGTCAAAATGAAGCCAAATGTATACCTTCAGGGGGACCTTTTTATACTTTTTAAAAAAAACCTTAGAAGATTCCCATCCCCCCACCCCCTGCCCCCTGGGAAATTTGGACTCTTAAAATTTGCATGGAGAACAAGTAGCAAGAGAACTTTCTCAAACTACTTTTAAAAAACAAAACCAACAGCTCAAACCCTGTCTCTAAATATTTTTACACAGTAGGACAAATACTGATCATAGTTTAATAGTCTTTAAAGAATTACTTTGAAATAAGCAAGGAAAAGGTCAGAACTTTTAAGCCAGTTATAATTACATCTGGTTATAGTCCCAAGACAGACAGTTAAGTAGTTGAACAGGTTCTACGGCTAAGATTGGATTCATGGAACACTTTTACTTAGCCTCACAGGAATAACATGTATTAAATCATAAAAATACCCTTGGGATTGGTTCTTTTCCATAAAATTAATGGAAGTTAAGGCTGACATAAAAAAGTAATCCTAATTTATACACATATAAAAATCCTAAATGTGAAACTGCTGCTGGTTTCGTAATATACTGGCGGTTTTATGAAGAATTAAAAGTTATTAAAAAAAAAACCCTATATGTCATTTTAATCCAGAATTTGATACCAGCATATTTCTAGCTTTAAAAAAAAATCTCAATACGCTTTAACAATAAAGAAATTATATAGCTCCTTCCTTGATGAACACGGATGTAAAAATTCTCACCAAAATACTAGCCAATAGGATCCAACAGTACATTAAAAGGATTATTCACCACAACCAGTGGGATTTATTCCTGGGATGCAAGGTTGGTTCAACATCCGCAAATCAATCAATGTGATACAATACATTAATAGAAGAAAGAACAAGAACCATATGATACTCTCCATTGATGCTGAAAAAGCATTTGACAAAGTACAGCATCCTTTCTTGATCAAAACTCTTCA
>JAPYYM010000558.1:0-14533 GCA_028534135.1 Potos flavus
GTTTAATAACTATTATAGCTAACATTTATTGAGCACTTACTATGTGTCAGCTGCAGCACAAAGCTTTTTAGTGAACACTCATTGGACTCAACAGCACACTGATGTAAGTACTATTATTACCCCTATTTGAGGGTAAGGAAACTAAAGACCTAGTAATGTTAAATAACTTGCCCAAAGGCAGGCGGCATGAAATGGACAAAGATTTAATTGTTGGTAGGCTGAGCCCAGAGCACCACCCTTAACCACTGCCCTGGTCTACTCACTTTACCTTTTTGAGGCCATGTTTCACCATGGCTCTCAATACTGGTCCAGGACTAAGAATATGTTGTTTTCAAGCTAAGCTCCCTGGAGGTCAAGTTGTGTGACCTTGGCCACACCCTCTCTCTCTCTACACCTCTGCCTCACATCAGGCAAATTAAGCAGAGGGTTAGACCGGGTAATGTTGAAAATCCCTTCCCGCCCTGAAAATTAAGATGGCAAATTCTTTCCCAACATCTTGTTATATTCCGAGTTTTACTTGCTTTCTTGCTAACACAACTAAAGAGCATTAAGGGAGAAAAAAAGAAAAGCAGAGGCTATAAAAGTATGTTTATTAACTAAGGTAGGGAAATGAAAAGGCAGCAGAGGGGATCCTATTTATATCTCCCTTGAGGATTATGCCTTAATCTATACTATTTGATTTTTTTAATGCATTTATTCAGAGCTGAGACCTGTAGGGTGCTCTTTAAGTCTGACACTGAATGAAATAATTCAATTAAAATAGGCTTGAGGCTTTTGCAAGGTATTAAACTCCCTGAAGAGATTTAGGACTTGATCAAGTCCGCTTCAGCACCAGGGCTGAGGAGACCACAGGAAAACATAAGTGGGGCTTGGTCACAGGGGTTTCTGGAGACACTGGAGGAATCATCCCAAGCTGCTTGGAAAGGGAGGCTGTCAGAGCAGAAGCGGTAGCTCAGGGAAAAACTCTGCCTGAAAGATTCCCAATAGTTCACTGGAGTCTGACATTCACTTCGTCACATTACCGTGGATAAAACCTATCCTTACACAGCAGAAAATGAAATCTAGTAACAGTCATTAACAAGTACCATTCATTGAGCACTCTCTATAGCCTAGGCAGGATATTGACCTAAGTGCTTTTCATGCATTTGCTTAGATAGTCTTCATAGCTGTATGAGGTTAAAAAATCATCAAGCCCAAATGGATAAAGATGTGGAGTATATATACAACGGAACATTACTCAGCCATCACAGAGAATGGAATCTTGCCATTTGCAACGAGGTGGATGGAGCTGGAGAGTATTTTGCTGAGCGAAATCAGTCAGAGAAAGACAAAATACCACGTGATTTCACTCAGCTGTGGAATTTAAGAAGCAAGCCAGATGAACTGAGAAAGAAAAAAAAAAAAGGCAAACCATAAAACAGACTCAACTATAGAGAACAAACTGAGGGTTGCTGGAGAGGAGGTGGGCAGGGGGATGGCTCAAGTGGGTAATGGGCATGAAGGAGTACACTTGCTGTGATGGGCACTGGGTGTTGTACGCAAGTGTTGAATCACTAAATTCTACACCTGAAACTAATATTACACTGTATGTTAACTGGAACTTAACTAAAGCCTTGAAAAAAATCATCAAGCTCATTTTATAGATGAGAAAACTGAGATGCCAAATAATGCCAGGACTTGCCCAAGTTTACACAGCTAACAAATTACACACTAAAACCCTCGTCTGTGGTGCCAAAACCAGTGCTCTCCACCTCTATGCCACTTAAAGTGCAAGTAGCATGTTATTGCAGGAAACTGAACCGAGAGAAATGCATGTTTACAAAAAAATAGAGACAGTCTCTTTCCTCAGGTGCACACAATCTGGCCGGCAAATACGACTTGTGTCAGAATAGCTCAAACTAAATTACAAGTGACTGAGGTCAGAGCCAAACCTGAGAACAGGTTTCCAATGGGGCACGGCAGAGAGAACATTACAGGAAGAGAAAGACAGGAAAGGGGCACAGTGAGGACCTTCACAGTCCCAAGTCTGAGGCTTGGTTAGCTCAGTTACCCACTTTAAAAAAAAAAAAACCACACTACTAAAATTCTGACTTCAATTCCAATGTGTAGGGGATTCTTTCCCCCAAGAAGCAACTCTCCAACATCAGCTGGGTGTCCTGTAACTTTACTCCATCCTGACACTACTTACCCAGCTACAACATTGGATTCCACAGCTTAAGGGCTCAGTTCCACAAGACTATGCCCCCACATTCACTTCAGATACAAGCACAGATTTTCTGACCTACCAGATAGAGGTTGAAAGTTCCCAAGAACCCCGCCTTATTTTCAATTAACTTGCTAGAGCAGCTCATAGAACCTGAAGAAACATTTTACTTACTAG
Organism: Potos flavus; assembly: GCA_028534135.1. Lineage (NCBI taxonomy): Eukaryota > Metazoa > Chordata > Mammalia > Carnivora > Procyonidae > Potos > Potos flavus. The sequence goes on from JAPYYM010000558.1 coordinate 2,381, forward strand.
ACTACCAGTTCATTACAAATGACGGTAACTCAGGAACAGCCAGCTGGAAGAGATGCATGGGACAAGGTACAGAGAAGGAATGAAGAGCACGCCAACTCTCCTCACGTCTCCACTGTGTTTACCACCTCGGAAGCTCTTGGAACCTGGAGCTTTGGGGTTTTTATGGAGGCTTCATTACACAGGTACAAATGATTAACTCATTGGCCATTTGTGATTGAACTCAATCTCCAGCCCCTTTCTCCTCCCTGGGGGTCAGAGGTCTGAAACTGAAAGTTTGAGTCTCTCATCAAATGGTTGGTTCTTCTGGCAACCAGCCCCCACCCTTATGTGCCATCCAATGTCATTTCATTAATAGAACTAAAGACACTTTTGTCACTCTTATCACAGGAAACTCCAAGGCTTTTAAGACTACCATGCCAGAAATGGGAAAGAAGACCAAATGCCTATTTATTATAAATCATAGTATCACCACGGGGCATTCCATGCCATTAGGAACTGTACCTTCCTTCCCCCCTATCCAGATTTTGTTTGGAGGAAGCAAGAATACCTAAAGGAAAGAGGATATACAAAATGAGGTAAGCCAAAAAACAAAAATCTCAACCCTAAATCTAACCATTCTCCTCTGAAAAAAAAAAAAAAGTGGGGCGAGCAGAGCAGGACAGGGGCGCACAGTAGAGGTAGCGTCCAGGAGGATGTGAGATGCCTACTTACGAGAGAAAACTCTCCAACAGCCTGAGATATAAGGGAAGCCATTTTATGTTTCTGAGTCAACATGTCAGTACATAAACTTCATTTAAAACAAAAACCCTGATTTATGGCCCAAGCATACGTTGTGCACCTATTTTGTGAATGAGCAACCCTAAGGAAAACCATCTTGTCCTTAAGATATCAGTGCTCCTACTCCCTGCATTCCTTGTGTTAAAACTTGTGATTCCTGCCTACATACTCATGTATAATCTTTTGAGCTCGTATAAGATGTAAAACATATATAACCCCATGGAAACTGTACATTCTCCAGAACATTTTCTTCCCCATGAAGACTGTGTTTCCCAGTGAAGTTGTCCTAACACACTCGAACAAAACTCTTTCTTACTTCTAAAGATTCTAAAAGGTTGGTTATTTGGCATAAATATTGTCTGGTCAGTTCCAACAGCTGAAATGACCACTCTGAATTGCAAGCCTCAGATCATACTTCTGAAACTTGAGTGTGCATTAGAATCAGCTGGGGAACTTATTAAGCCATAGATTGCTGATTTACTCCCAGAGGTTCTGATCAGGGAAATTTTGCATTTTTAACTAATTCCCAGGTGATACTAATGATGCTGGTTTAGGGTCTAGCAAGAAACATTCATTGCATATTAGAATCACCTGGAGTAGCTTATAAACACACCCAGAATCCCTGGAGATGGGACTAAATCATGTATACTTTTTTAAAAGATTTTATTTATTTATTTACTTACTTAGTTGACAAAGAGCACAAGCAGAGGGAGTGGCAGGCAGAGGGAGAGGGAGATGCAGACTCCCTGCAGAGCAGAGTGCCTGACACAGGGCTCAATCCCAGGACTCCGGATCATGACCTGAGCTGAAGGCAGACGCTTAACTGACTGAGCCACCTAGGTGCCCCTAAGTTATGTATATTTTTAAAAACTAGGACTAGGTGATTCCAAGGTGCAGCCAAACCACAGAGTAATATAGAAGCATTACTGGAAATTCATGGACCTGAAATTCACACCCATAAAATAACAACAAATATTTATTGAACACTTCACATGTAATAGTCACTCCACTGAGTACATCACTGCATGGTCTCATTTAATCTGCACTAGAACCTTTCAGGTAGGGACTATTATTCCCATTTTACTGATAAGGAGAGTGAGTGAAATTAAGTGATCTGTCCTAGGCCATAAACTGGTAAGTGACAACCTGGGAATCCAGCTCAGGTCTACATCTGTGCAGACTCAGAACCACGAGACCTCTAAATTTAGCCCCTTCCTCAAACCACTCAGTGCTCTGGTCTCTGCCTTAAATCTTCAGTATTTGGTTGAGTCCAGATACCAACAATCTAAGCTGGAAGAACTAGAATCAACTTCATATTTGGCATCATTTACATAGATGATAGATAGATAGATGATATAGATCTGTATTCATAGATACATATATAAATAAACAAATGCCAATCACAGAATGGTTGTTTTCCTAAATTCAATCCTTTTTCTAAACCCAGCTACTGTCCTATTTATACTCCTTCAATGGCACTTCCAAAGGAAGTTCAAACTCCAAATATGGTATATTCAAAGCCCTTCATGATGGAGCCCCTGCCTGGGACTCTGCAGCCCCTCCCCATCCTCCTCGCTTCTCACTGTCTACTCCCCAGATCCAAGCAGGTCACCATGCCTTTGTCCATGTTCTTCTTCTTCCTTCCTCTCTATCTACCTGGAGAACTTCTAGCCATCCTTTAAAACTCAGGTCAGCTGTCACTGCTTATCCAAAATCCTCCCCCATATCCCTTCTGGGAGAAATCAGAGCTGCACATGTATCACATTCCATTTTTCCTTACTATTTCTCATTCCCTATACCCTTAATCAATCCACTGAATTTCCAAGAGATCTTTGTGAAAGGATCCTGGCTCTGCCCTGAGAATGAGACTTTCCCTAAAGACCCTTCTAGTGGACAGTACTCTCTCCCCTACGCTAGACCTGCAGATGGGGTATTATCCTTTCTCCTCTCTTCCAGACTATTCTCCTCCCTTCCTCTGTAAAACCCCTGCAGTTTTGAATCTCCTATTATCAGATTACACCACCCACCACCCCTCCTTGGTACAGTCCCAGTCCCTAGTTCACACCCTTGATTCCTAGTATATTTAGTCCCTGGCTTGCTGTCTCTTCCTCCAAGCTCAGATTCCCTGGTCCATTGTTAACCCTCTTGCCCAATCCCCTGGTCCATTGTTAACCCTCTTGCCCAATCCCCTGGCCTCTTCACTCTGTCATACTGGCTAAACCACACATGTCTTGGTTAGAACCAAGTCTCTGCCTGCTCTGCACCCACACCCTGAGAGCTAAAAGGAGCTGGAGAGAAATAGAGTCATGCCAACTGGGCTGCTATGAAGTCTTTACCATGTTCCTCAAGCGGCAGAGCCCATGCGTCCTTCTACCTCCTAGATGATTCTTTCATGCCTTTTCCTTTCTCTGCAAGCCCTAAGTACCCATCCCCATTTTCAGCCCTTGACTTGGCTTCTCTAAATTATTAAGAGAAGAAAGGCAATCAGATGGGAACTTTCACAAGTTCCCACCTTCACTTCACTCTCCTGCGCGTGCACCCACATTCTCCAATGGCTGTGATGTAGACAGCTTCCCCTCTGACCACCAAGGATTCCAGACGCTGCAGCACCACTAAGCCCACATTCTGTCCTCTTTGGGCGAAATTCTCTAGCTCCCCTGGATTAGATGATACCACAGAGACTAATATAAACCACAATGGGACATGGATCTCTTTTCTTTGGTTAAATTAGGAATTTAAACTATTTCTTTGGGGGTGCCTGGTTGGCTCAGTTGGCTAAGTGTCTGCCTTCTGTTCAGGTCATGATCCCAGGGTCCTGGGATGGAGCCCTGAGGGTCCTGGGATAGAGCCTCGAATCTGGCTCTGGGCTCCTTTCTCAGCGGGAAGCCTGCTTCTCCCTCTCTCGCTGCCTGCTGCTCCCCTGCTTGTGCTCTCTCTCTCTCTGTCAAATTAAATAAAATCTTTAAAAAAAATTTTTTTAATAAAATAAAATAAACTATTCCTTTGTGCTTTGTCCCAAGTAGAGGATAATGCTCTTGATATGCTATTATTTCAATATAAAAAAGGCTGGGCATCCCTCTATTGTTCCTCTGGTAGATGCCTTTTTTCTGGCTTCTACTTATTTCAAGTACAATGACTCAAAGAAGACAAATAAAATAGGATTTGAGTCCTTAATGTGTTGTGTGTTTATTTGGATTTACCAAGGCCAATTGTTCGATTCAATCAGTAAAAATAAAATCTTATTCAGCCCTTTCCCCTTGTAATAATTGGAAGATCTCAGAAGTGAATTGTGTATGGAGGCGGGAAGTATGTGTGGGGGGAGATGGAGATAGGATGAAATGCCACTTTTTGTGAGCTTTTTTAAAAAGTCTTCGCTTTTCCCAATTTTTGAAAAAGAATACTATGTATGATTTTTCTCTCCTTCCTTTCTAGCCCAAACTGTCAACAGTTCAAATTCCCACTTTCCTATTACACTAGTTAAGCTTATAGGAAAGAGTCTTCTAAGGGTATTTGCATTTTAATTTACATTGAACATTTACCATCTGCCTTGCCATTATGCAAGTGCTTTATGTCTGTTATTTCCATCTTTACGCTCATCTTCACAGGACTGGTAGTATTTTATCATCATCCCCATTTACAGATTTGGAAACAGGCTTAGATAAATTCAGGGATCAGCCTAAGGTCTCCAGCTAGTAAGTGGGGGAGCCAAAGATCAAACACAAGCAGTCTGACTCCTGAGTGTGTACATGAGGGATGTCCCAGCACCTTCTGTTTGTTCCCTTCTCTGAGATTCACTCCATTGTATCCTATGGTCCATTGGGTATTTGCGAAGAGAACGGGAGGAATGGGGTCAAGTTTCACTGAGAAGATAAAAGATGAGTTAGGTCAATGGAATATAGCGACTGCCTCAGGATAAGAGTTAGCAAAGGCAAAATGCAAATTCTGGGTAGAAAAAAAAACTCTTATGTTTTAAATTCGTATCTGCTAACACAGTGGCAAGGATGGGACAACCTGAGTCTCTAAGTGGCTTAAAGAGGTAATCTAAGATACTGATTTCTAGAATGAAAACTGCCAATGTTTAAAGCCAGGCTCTTCTTACCGTGTGATTGTGGGCCACTTACTTAATCCTCGGGTTCTTTGTAGGCAAATAGGGATGGTAATAGCAGCAACTTCAGAGTCAAGTTTGTACCAAGTGTTCACCAAAGGGTTAACGTTAAACTTTGAATGCAGCATGAGAAACTGAATAGACAGTAGCCAGATCGTATGTAAAAGTAAACTCTAACCCACTATTAGCCCAGGAAACCAACCCACCATCTATAGTAATGAGCACAGGAAACCAGCCTACTTACTATTTGTAAGTTAGATGTGTAAAAAGTCAGACCACTATCTCTAGGAGAAAAAAAAAAAACCCATGAAACCAAGTAACTCCTGAAACAATCATCCTCAAATAGGCAGGACTTCATTCATAACTGTCACCTTCATCAAATTTTGTCCTCACTTCCAACTTAGAACCAACCAGAGAAAGCCAAGTATGCACCCTTAACCAATCACACAAGATGTCCTACTTCTAATTAGCCCACCTACAACTTCCTCATTCTAACAGCCTTTAATTGGTGTGTACCTGAAGTCTTCCCTTTTCTTCTCTCTAAAGCTTTCCCACTCCTCTGCATGCTTTTGAGTCTCAACCAAAACACAAGTGATGGTGGCTGAGTCTCTTGTTATATCCCTTGAAAGTCCTGAATAAATAGCTTTCACCTGTTCTCATTGGGTTGCTCTTCCTTTATCTCCACAAACCTTAACTGAGCTCATTCAGGTGAGAAATGATGGGGACTTAGAGCAAGATCGTGACAGTGAATATGGTGAGAAACGAGAAGATTCAGGCAGAGTCTTCACAAGTAAGAGATGAGAGAAAGTGGGGAACAGGTTCTAGCCCAGTAACAATGTGGGCAATTGTCCCATGTGCAGAGATGGGGAAAGCCGGAGTATGTACATTCCCAAACTGGAGGATGTATATTCCCAAACTGAGGAACAGTGCTTTAGGCTTACCTGCTCCCTGCACACACAGGAATGTAAATAGCTCCAAAAAATCTTCTCTAAGAGACCATGTTGGCCAGCCCAAATGATCCATAGGTCATTTCTATGGACCAACGTACCTCAAGGGTCAGAGTTCATGAGTGTCGTAAGCTCCCACTGCCATTTACTTCTCCTCCCTCAAAAACAAATCTTCACAATTTCCTTAATGATATGTGAAATTCTACCCTTGGAACTGGCTTCAACCACAATTAAAAAGTTAATAAGATGGCATAATCTCAATTTGTTTTAAAGTACATGTATATCTGGAAGGAAATATAGCAAAATGTTAACCACATTTGTTATCTCTGGAAGTGGTATTCTGGGTGATTTAAATTTTCTTCTTAATACATTTCTGTATTGCCTAAGCCTTTAATAATGAACAAGAAATTTTTTTATTAAAAAAATACGTTTCTTAAAAATGAGATCTCTGGGATAGGTAACAAATTAAAAGCTTTCAGTCATTTCTTCCCCGGCATGAATAAATGGAGTGTATATCACGCATGTGCAAGTTCTGATGGGGAATGTAGAAGATATGAGAACTGGGGCTGTCTACTAGGGTCAAAGGCACACAGGGAAATATGTTCTCCCAAGCACTTCACAAGAAGGCCAAAAACAGCCCTGCCTTTGCAGCTATGTGAGAGAGATCAGCCACAGAGTTGGGCCCAGAGAGTGAGCTGTGATACAAATACATACAGTATTTCCCAATACCATTTCAGGGGAGTCACCGCCAGCCTAAGAACAGGGGACAGCCTATTTTCTAATGAAATAATTAATTTGAAATGCAAACAAAGGGAAATTCAGAAATAGGCTGTCCCGAGAGAACCAGTCTTGACCAATTCAGCCCTGACCAGAACTCATGGCCAAGGCCTGGACTTGGAGAAGCACCGAGGTGTGTGGCCATATTTTGTCACTTGGGTGAGAAAAGGAAGTGCAATGACATCAGGCTCCATTCCCACACACCACCCCCTCCCCCGCCCCAAATTGAGGAGGAAAGCTGTCATCACCCAACCCCCGCCCCCAATTCAACAAGCCTTCTGCTCTGGAAACTTTAAATTCTTGGTTTATTTCCACTCATTCTTGGCTAAACTGACAAATATGTCTCTTTACTCTGGCTTCAAGCAAAGAATAGGCCCCTCCAAGGCCTAGGATTTAAAATGCTCTGGGGTGGGGGGTCAGGCGAGCCTAGTGGTGGGTATTGAGGAGGGCACGTATTGCACGGAGCACTGGGTGTGGTACATTAACAATGAATTTTGTAACACTGAAAAAATAAAAGTATTTGGGAATAAATAAATAAATAAATAAATAAATAAATAAAATTTAAAAAATAAAATAAAAACTTAAAAAAATAAAAATAAAATGCTCAGCAGTCTGGCTGATTGATGCTGGGAGGATTGTTGAAGGAGAGTTTCTCTGGCAGTGTGAACCTAGGAGATATAGAGATGGATAGACTCTCAAAAAATCAAGAGCCCAGAAAACTCCAAAAGCACATTTTCCTGCTCAACAGTAACATTGGAGGGACACTTCAGATACATTTGTTTTCATCACAACCCCATACTAATCCCAAATTATCCAAAACTTGGAAAAAATTGAAGAAAGAAATGTTTGTCCTTTCAATGTCATTGTTTAACAGACTCATAAGAGGATCATTTAATTAGGACTTCGATTTTTGCTATTCAGTACTTGTGAAAAGGATGTTAACTTGTAGATTTCTGTCCCAAAATTTACAATTTCATTGCCCAGTAGAACATGAACCAATACTGTATCTTTCAGCAAATTTATTTCCACATTCCTTTTGACTGGCTTACAATATAAATGTCCATTCCTTCAATTTTCTTTTTGAACCACTTCTACCTTCTTACCGAGTCACTCATTAATTAATGAATTGAGTAAAATCTCTCTACATGCTTATGGTCTTTCATATGAGTCATGTGTCAGGGAGCAAAACTTTTCCACCACCCTCTCAGATTCAGAGCTCCGGGCCTACAAATTAAACTCAAATGGACAGATCAGCAAGAGAGAAAATAGATTTTAATCATGTATGTAGGGGAGTTTGTAAAAAACAGGTATGACTAAAGGGGCTTATATGTCATCTTAACAGGGCAAGTGGGAGGGGAGATAGGCACTTGAAGGCAGCAAATAACTTCTTAGAAGGACCTGCGAAAACGAACACTTAGAAGAGATGGGGGATACAATAGTTTTGTTACAATGTGTGTTTGGGTGTGGTGCCAACCTCTCATCGCCAAGATTAGAAATGCTCTCAGGGAAGGGATTTGTAACAATTGAGTTCTTTTGAGTTCTTTTGAAAAGCTTTGCTCTTAGGCGGATAAGGGAGTTCAGGATCTCAAATCCTTCAGCTCAAAACAATTTTTATGCAACAGCAGCATATTCTGGACCCCTTCATACCTTCACATGTTTTAAATTTTTGGAAACTTATCTCCCAGTTTGCAGGTGTGGAAATATAAGTCTCAAGGATAGCAGAAGAGCCACACCTCAGTAGGATCAGAGCCAGACTTTAAAGCCAGTTCTGACACGAAACTTCTTCCCACATTGCCAAACTAAATAGCTTGTGGCCTTGACCAAGACACTTTCCCTCTCTGAGCTTGGTTTCCTAGGATGTAAACTGGGGCAGGCCGAAGAGGTGATCTCCACAGTTCCTTCCAGATCCAGCGATCTCTGGTAAAGTTAATTCCTTGGCAAAATGATAAAAAACAAGCCAGACTGATCTTCGTGTCCTCTTCCCATTCCACCCCTATCCCTAATGATGTCATTTCATAGATGAGCCCATGGACCTGAATTTTCTCTCCTCATCTAGACTGCCCTATCCTGTGTCCTGTCCATCAGGGAACCCTTCCAGCAGGGACTCTGCTAATGTTATAAACTATAAAGCAATCAATACTAAGGGAAATGGCTATTAAGAGATTAAGGTCTCATGCACATATATATATACTCTCCTTTAAAAGGTATCTGTATTTACCTTCCAAGGAAGATAAAATTTTTACTCAGGTGAATGCTGAAATCCCAGGCAATGTGACAGGCAAGTAGGGTGGCTTTGTGAGAGCAGGAGAATCTTAATACTCCTCCACCAAATGTATTTAGAGGGCTGAGTTTTGGTCAAAACAGACTGGAGCTGAGTCCCGGCCAGCACCGGTCCCCATGCCACACCAGCTAGTATATATTTTGGACACTACCCTTGCTTTTTTGTCTTGGTTCATTGAGTCACATCTGCTTCGAAATACATAGAACAGTGACAAAATCTCTGCATCTGTTGCTAGGCATTCATCTTCCCCAACCCAAAATGTAACATTTGTACTTGAACACTGCTATTGATTAAGATGATTAGACTTGATTCTCATTATTCTTCATTAAATAGAAAATAGATGCTTATGTATTTTTCTTTTTACTTATTAATCTGTCCTAATGTTTCTACACTGACTATTTCTTCAATGCTAGGGTTTAAATAAGGAAAATAACTAATTCTGAGACTCTATTAAGGATAAGGAATGATCCACCATCCTGATCCCTTCAGTGAAGCTTATCTTTTTTAATGCTCTTTTCCCCTCCTCCCTGGCAATTAAAAGACAAGCGTCTGTGCTGGGGAAGGGTGTGCATATGCATGTTTATAGCAGAGGAGAACCAGTAGGACAGTTTTTGCCACTGAAATGTTGTAACAACATAGCACGTCTTGACTTACCAGAGAATTATTTCAACATCATTTTTTATAAAAATAATGATGGGTCGTCTTTGGGTTAGCATCAGATCTCAAGGAATGTCCTGACCTAGACAAGACATAGCACAAGTGGTCAAAGGTACGTGTACAACAATGTTTCTCAACCCTGGCTGCATATTAGAATCACCTGAGGATCTTTTAAAAAAAAACAATACTCATGCCGAGGCAGTGCTCAGACCAATAAAATCAGAACCTCTGGTAGTAGGTCCAAGTATAAGAATAGAAAAGTTCTATAGGTAATTTTAACACACAGCCAGAGATGTGAACCCCTGGTGTAGAGGGGTGTTCACTGAAGCTTTGCTTATAGAAGGAAAACAATGCAAACAACTTATAGTTTATTGACCGGGTGTGATTAATTAAATTATGGTGCATCCACACAATGAGATACTTAGCAGTCTTTTAAAAAAATGATAATAATAATAACACAAATCTATAGGTGTTGGGCAAAACAATTCTCTCCATCAATGCTTTGGGCACAATAAGTAAGGCCTATAATTTTTGGAGAGGCCTATAAATGCCAGACACCCGAAAAAAAATGTCGATTACAAAATATAAAAATAAACCTGCAAAGTTGCAATGAATAAAAGTTTGTCTATAAAACATAATAGGCTATCAACTTTGGTAATTATTAGATTCGGTATTCATAAAATTTTTATTACATTTGAAAACAATTGGTAGGTTATATTCTCACCTCAAGAATTCCCAAGTATGCATCATCAGTGGTTCTCAAAATGTGGCCTCTTAGAACAGCATGATCAGACTTAGCTGAGAACATGCTAGAAATGAAGACTTGTAGGCCTCACCTCCAACCTACTAAACCAGAAACTCTGAGAATGGAGCCCAAGTATTCCCTTGCACAAGCCCTTCAAGTGATTCTGATATATGCTCAAATATGAGAACCACTGTGCTAGAAGATTACCAAAATAAAAAGATAATATTATGTAATTAAAATAACCAACCATAAATTAAATAACAAGTAGCCAAGTAATTTACAAAGCACAATTTGAAAATCCTTTCAAAAATTTCTGCTGAGAAAAATATATATATATATATCCTCAAAAGGTTAAGAATAAAATTATCATATTATCTAGCAATTCTACTCCTAGAGATACACCCAAAAGAACTGCAGGAACTCAAACGGATAATTATACATCAATGTTCATAGCAGAATTATTCACAATAGTCAAAAGGTGGAAATAACCCAAGTGTCCATCAATGGAAGAGCTGATAAACAAAATGTGGTCTACATGTACAATAGATTATCTGGCCATAAGAAGGAATGAAATTCTGATACATGCTACAACATGGATAAACCTCAAAAACATTACGCTAACTGAAGTAAGCCAACACAAAAGGACAAATAATGCAGGACACAACTTATTTGAGGTACCTAGAATAGGCAAATTCATAGAGATAGAAAGTAGAGGAAAGGCTACCAGGGCCTTGGGTAGGATGGAGGTGAGGTGGGAGTGGGGGAGGGGATTTAACAAGTAGAGTTCCTGTTTGGGGTGATAAAAAAGTTGTGGAAACAGATAGTGGCATAGTCACCCAACATTGTGAATGTACTTAATGTCACTGGATTGTGCACTTAAAAAGTTAAAATGATGAGTTGTATGTTGTATATATTTTTCCACAATAAAAAAATGCAAGCTGGAGAACCAAGAAAGCCAGCAATGTAATTCAGTCTAAGCCAAACCAGTGGAACCAATGGTATAAGTCCCAGTCCAGTCGAAAGGCTTGAGAATCAGGAATGCTGATGTCCGAGGGCAGGAGAAGATAGATGTCCCAGCTCCAGCAAAGAGAAAAAATTTGCCCTTCCTTCCCACATTCTGTACTACTCAGGTCCTCAGTGGGTAGGATGATGCCCACCCACATTGGTAAGGAAGGACTTCTTTACTCAGTCTACCAATTCAAATGTTAATCTCTTCCAGAAACATCCTCACAGACACACTGAGAAATAGTGTTTTATCAGCTATCTAGGCAACCCGTAGCCCAAGCAAATTGACACATAAAATTTACCATCACATGTCTACTCTCACCACTTTTATTCAACAGAGTACTGGAAGTCCTCGCCACAGCTATCAGAAAATAAAAAGAAATAAAAGATATCCAGATCAGCGAGGAAAAAGTCAAACTTTCGCTATTTGCAGATGACATGTTACTATATATAAAAAACCAAAAAAACTCCACCATAAAACTGTTAGTACTGATAAATGAATTCAGTAAAATAGCAGGATACAAAATCAGTGCACAGAAATCTGTTGCATTTTTATACACCAATAATGAAGCAGCAGAAAGAGAAATTAAGGACCAATCAATTTACAATTAGACACCTAGGAATAAACCCAACCAAAGGGGTGAAAGACTGGTACTCTGAAAACTATAAAACACTAATGACAGAATATGAAGATGACACAAAGGAATGGAAAGGCATCCCATGCTCATGGATTGGAAGAACAAATATTGTTAAAATGTCTATATTACCCAAAGCAATCTACATATTTAATGCAATCCCTACAAAATATCAACAGCATTTTTCACAGAGCTAGAATGAACAATCCTAAGATTTGTGTGGA